>JADRCC010519572.1:0-11550 GCA_019843855.1 Hylomyscus alleni
TATTTCACTTATGCTAAATTCTGGATGTAGTAGATAATACAAATGTACTTGTTAAAGTGCTAATATTTAGTTATCAGAAGATGTAAAGTTTAGAACAATCAAGAGAATAAAAATAATGACCTCAGTCCTTCTCACATAAATTCTGCTAAATACAGGCAAAATTTCAGAGGTTTTTTGTTGTTGTTGTGTTGTTCTTCTTGTTGTATTTCTATAAGTTTTTGATCTGTGTCAGATTTTAAATTTCTAAAGACTTTGGAGCATATATTTTCGTTTTTTTTGTCAACTCAAGAATTTTGAGTGCATTGATAAAATGAAGCCATTGGCCCACAGTGAGTCACTAAAATTGACAGCCCTGATCTGATGACTTTTCAGTCCAGTTATACACTTTCAGATATCTTGAGCAGTGGCATATGGAAGCCCACAAACATACACACATGGTGTCCTTTTGTATTAATCATGAAACCCTAGAGATAAGTAACCTGTGTAGCTCATGAGCTGTGGTTGGTGTAATTTGGAGAAGGCTTAATTAGCAGAGCTCTCTGACAAAGACACTGACTTAATACCTCCTAGTCTAGTCATAGCTATGTGTCAAAAACAAACAAAGTTAGTGAGGAACTTGTTAATTCCCATGTGTTTATGCTAATACTGAACACTACAGACAAGATAAGAGAATTCTATAGGGTTGTATCAATATAATTAACAAGAATAGAAAAAAAATTCTTTTTGTCCTTTTACCTTCCATGAGTTAGTGTCTTTTAAAATATGTAGACACTGTGTCCCCATAAAGATGAATCAAAATATTTTTTGGTCTAACTTAGACAAAGGTAAACTTCAAGTAATTACTATATTTTCTCTTAGATGCATGCATGAATACTCTTTTAATAGAACTCCAAAATATTATAGTTCCTCGTATATCTGCCATAGAATTTCAGTCTTACTCAACTATGGTCACCTCTTTGGATTCTCATGAAGAATGAGAATTCATATAAGTCTGAACAATGACTTCCTAGATAAGACAGATCCCACTGGCTTCAGAGCAATAGTAGGCATATGTTCCTCCTAGAAATATGTTAGGTGGCAGTTGATTGAAAATGGAAAAACAGGATAAGTATATAAACTCACTACTTGTAACAAATGTCACACATGGTTTCCAAATGGATTTTTCATAGACCATGAAATTATATGAAAGCTGCTTCCAAATTGATTGAAATTATTATTTGAGCTCAGATGCCAGCTCAACAGATTATGGTCAGAAAAAAT
This sequence comes from Hylomyscus alleni, assembly GCA_019843855.1. Taxonomy (NCBI): domain Eukaryota; kingdom Metazoa; phylum Chordata; class Mammalia; order Rodentia; family Muridae; genus Hylomyscus; species Hylomyscus alleni. Next base: position 1,261 of record JADRCC010519572.1, read on the forward strand.
AATTAGTTTGTATTTTAATTCTTTACATTTTTGGAACTGATAATTGTGATTCAGGGTTTTAACAAGTGAGACTACAGAATTAAAAAGAGTAACAACTTTCTTAATAACTGTTATTTCTTTTAAAAGAGACAAAGTAATCTCAGTGTCACAGTCCCTTTGCAATTATAATGTCTTCATGTAAACGAATACAAAGCAAATAAACACCAATAACAATGTTATTTATTAAATCATCAAATACATACAGTATCAAAATGATCATTCCAAAGTTGGTCAGTTGTATACTGATTAAGAAATCAATTTCTGTGTCAATAGTGAGAACCTTTGGAGATTTGGTTGTTAGCACCTTATATTTTTGTTCTATTTGTGTGTGCACATATGTGAGAGGATGGTGTTGAGATGAGGAGAAAACTGGTTAATGTCTTGATCCATTCTGATAATGCAGCTATCTGGTTTGCAGAATGAGTTAAGTGCCAGCTCTGAGCTTCTCCTTGGGAAGATAGAGTAAACAAATTCAAGGCAGAGAGGCCAGAAGAAGAAATCAGAAATTCACCAGCTACTGTTCAAATGGAAAGAAATTAGTAAGGGTCGTTTTTTGTGCCCATTCAAAGATAATGTGTAGCCACACAGACGGTCACTTTTCTATGACTATGGATTTTTCAATTTTGTTTTTAAATTTAATACTTAAAGTAACACTTAAACCAACATCACAAATGGGGCATGCAATTTATATTTACCAGAAATCTCTTAGTACATTACTTCACCGTTTTATGCATGGATAGTATTTTATAGGTTTCAGAATATGTTGAAGTCATTTAGAAGATGTTTTCATTTTCTGTTCCTTAGAGTTAATATGTTTTCTTCATGCAATTTACCTTGTGTTATCTTCTTCCTAACCTTTACTCCAATTTATTGCCTATCTTTATGCATATTCTTACTTAAATGTTCTTTACAAAAATACCCTGCAAGGAAAACCATATACACATCTTTAAAAAGCTAATCTTTTCCCTCTGTATAAAACAGGTAGGGAGGAGGGATGGGCTAATGAGGGGAGTCTGTGGGAACTAGGTTGCTACTTGAATTTCAATATTTTTCTTTTATGTGCATAGGATTTCTGGTATTATCTTGCAATGTTATCATTTTTACTTTGGAACTGTGGGTTTTGTTTTCAAAATGACATTAAATTTTAAGCATCACTGCCAAACATTTTGTCTTCTTGTAGCATTTTGAGAAGGCTGCAAAGGCAGAGACATTGCTATTTGTGCTTTCTAACTCACTGAACTAAGGACTGCATTGTCAGAAAGCAAAGAGAAAGTGCTGGAAATGATCGCCTTGCCCCTTATTTTTTATTCTGAAGATGTGAGGCCTAAAGCATTTAAACAAAGCAAATACCATCTGTTGTGGATGATCAGGCCATGATGGCCTGCCTAGCAAGTTCAAATCCTGCATATTAAGTCATATCAGGTCTTTCAGAGCAGCAAACTACAGAAGTCCTTTCTGAACCTCCAGAAAGTGGACAACCAGACCCTCACCCGCGCCTCTGCAGCAGACAATGAAAGTGTGGCCAAGTGGAAAGACTGCACACGGGGAGCAGCAAGTACCCTCTGATGTCTACTGCACTCCACTTGCACAGCTTCCTCAAACTAACCCAGGCACTGAGCTACACTTTTGAATTGGAGTTAAGGAGATGAAGAGAGTGCACAGAATTTTGGGTAACTTCCTCTTTCTGTTTGGATGGACTGAGTAGCTCTTTAGCTACTCTGGATTTTGACTACTTTTGTAATATTGATCAAACATTATGCTTTTGTTTTCTTTGATAAAGTGTTTAGACCAGTTAGATCAGGGAAGATGTAACTACTAAAATGATTCTGTTTAAGTAAACCATTTTAAAATAAGTTCCATCTTTATCAGCAATATGTTGAAAACCTTGTTTTCTTCTTTAGCTGCCTCTGTCATTGGCTGTCCTAATTAAGTCAGCCTTATTTTTCTTTCCTTATTTTTCTTACTTTACTCTACATGAAAGTTCTCTTTTGGATGACCAGTTACTATCTACTGCCTCTTGTAGTTGGATGTACTTGAATACAACTCAACTCTTTATCAATGTCATTTCTACACATCCTTTTGTACATTTTAGTTCCACTTGCTATGAATTTGAATTATTTATCAGTAGTAAGTATTAATTATATTGACATCACACCCACCCACATGCTTTTTGGTAGTACATGTGTCACATTCTTCAGTAAGGTCTAATGTAGGGTACATGCCTGTTAAGGGTCTCCTATAAGAGTATGTGTCTCAAATATTCTTAACTACAATGGTGCAGACAATTCATGAACATTGATACATTCTTCTGGTTTCTTGGCATCACCCACAATTAAAATAAAAAAATCTCGGGAGTTATAACTTTTTGAGCTCCACTGATATTTTAAAAGACATTGAGTGACAGCCTTCTATGAAATGTCTTTGTAGACATTAGAATATTGACAGCAAGGGAGACATCACTTGTTAATTCTGGGAGACAACTGTGTAGGAGAGAATCATCAGGCTACCGAAATCATGCTGCTTGAACATAATTTACCTTAAAACTTGCCCCCTGTCTAGTCTTCTTGCAACTTATTTCATAAAGAAAAAAAGATATGATAATACTCAATGTTAGTACTCTTGAGTATGTGCATGTGTGTGTGTGTTTGTATGTACAGTAAATTAGTACTGTGAAACTTTTGGGCTCCTTAAGTTTGGGAAGTAGCGTTTTAGAGTTATGTAGAGTTTTAGAGCTATGAAGCTGTAAATATCCTATTTTTTTTTTCTTCTAAGAGAAACCCAGCTTTTGGCATTAGTTTTGTATAGTATTTGATTAATTCTTAGAGAATTTCATAAAACTCATCTAGACAAAATTCAGCCTCAGTCCTACCTTCAACTAAACTAAATGCATTTGTCTTTATGTTTTTGTTTTTGTTTTCTGTCTTAGTATTCTGGCTCTCAGAATCTTTCTCTTCTTTTTCTGTGAAGGTCCCTGTACCTTCAGTATAAGAGTTTTATTGTGAATGTATTATTTGGAGTTGAGAACCCCACAACCATTTGATATCTGCATTTTGAGTAAATGTAGCTTTCTGTATAATCTCTTAGTTATCGCAAAAATGAAGCTTTTTTGATGGATAATGCAAGCTATACTTATCTATTGATAGTTTAAGTATTTACAAGGCAGTAGAACTTATACTACTAAGAAACTGGTGGTGATAGGTTTTCTAACTACCAGCCATAGACAGTTGGCTAGATTTACAGTATCAGGCTTGATTTCTCTTCTTTGAGCATGCCTTGGGCCCTATAGGTGACAATTGATTATTCCTAAGATATGTGCCATGATTATACCTAATGGGATATCTTGGTCATTGCTGTGGGTCCTTGGCATTGCTGAGGTGGATCTATTGATACTTTCTTCTGTTCTAGAGTTTTCAAGGGTCCTTATGAAACTGTGAGAGTTAGTCTTCATTTAAGGAGGCTTCCAGGTTAGATCCACATAGATATGCCCCTCTCACCTGTCCCATAGCCAAAAACTGAAGGAGCCCAAGGGCTTCACTGTCTTACACCCTGAATTTCTTCCCTGGGATGTTCAAGCTCCTTCAATACCTTCCTGCTGCTGTTCAGTGTTGTGTCCTTTCTTGTTTTGTTCTAAAACATAGTTTTTATTTGGAACATGATTTTTATTTGTTACTCTTTACAAGCCTGCGAAGATGACGTATGTGCTTGTTAAAATACTTTACACTATACTGTCTTTATACCATGCAATGTGCTAAAGGTGTTTGTATTTTCTAACATGTTCCAAGTACCCTTCACCAGAATATATTCCACTGGATGTTTCTCATGAAATATTCCAGTGCCATTATGAAAAGAAAGATTATAAAATTTTAATACTAACCTTAGCATACATTGGAGATACAATTGATTATATATAAAAATCTTATATGGACAAAAGTATTTGATAATAACAACAAGCATTTATTTTAAGAAGATTCAAAGAGTATTTTAAAGTATTCTAAAATTCAAATGGCATGTGGAGAACTTAATTTACAATTTGAAATTTAAATACTTATTCATAATTATAGTAAAAAATAAAACAAATTTGGACATGTTATTTCCTAGTCTTTGTACTTGTCTGCTCACTGGACAGGGAATCTACCACATTGGCCTTAATCAAGTAGAAAGATGAAGATTTGAGTATTTATAGTAAATAAATAGAAAACCAAGAACCAAGTACATTAAAAACTGTTGCTTATGGACAAAAAAAACCCCAAAACAAACAAACAAACAAACAAACAAACAAACAAAGACAAAAAACATTAAGACAACCAATTTCTGAATCTAGTATTTGGTACAGGATAGATTTTTGAACATAATTTATTGCAACTGACATTTTAGAGATTATGAAGTTGATGCCATAAGAAATAAGAATGCTTGAAAAAAGTAATTAAACCTAGAAATTCCAAACAGTTAAATAATTAAAACATACACAGTCTCAGTAATGCCAGAAACTGTACAGGCAAAGTCACATCAATATGATTGTCTAAACATAAACTGAGTAAGAATAACAATAGATATTACAAAGTGGACTGGGTAAAGTTCCCAATCTTACACAAAGTACTACAGCAAATTTAGGAATGTTGAGAGTGTGAAAAATATTCTTCTCTAGGGAAGAGCATACCAAGTGGCTATCTATTTCCAACTGATCAGTCATGAGAACATAAATAAAAGTAACATAATACAGATTGAGCTGGTTATATGTAGACATACATACATACATACATACATACATACATACACACATACCTATATAGATATAATTTACAAAAGGGAGACATAAATTTGAAAGGGAACAATGATGTATATATGGAAAGTCTTGGAGAGATGAAGGGAATGGAGGAATGACATAATTATATTACAATCTCAAAATAAAAGAAAAATGGGGGAATAGATGAACAACAACAAAAACTATAAACAGAATTCTGAGAATTTATGGAAAGTTTTTTCCAATTAAATAAGTAGTCTATTGAAATGCAGAAGAGCTAAACTCCAGAAACTCTTATGATAAGCTTTTGAGAACTGGGACAGGCTGTCTTTTAAAAGGTTTGTATGTAACCAATATAGCTGAAACATGGAAACTAAGGAGCAGTTTCTAACTGAAGAGTTAGGAAATTGAGCAAAAGTTTGACTATACTGTTATGTTGAGTAAGATGAAAGACTGCAATTATAAAATCAATGGAGTAGCTTTTTCAACTTTTGAGGTGATGGTTGCAGAATTCATTTATTTTTAGGTGTGACATAAAAAAATAAAAACCTCATCAAGAGGACATGGAATGGGAAACTAAAAGGAAAAGGAGAAGGCGGCAACTAAGGTGTAGTAGATTAGTAACAACAGTTGTAATGGGAGCAAAAGGGTAAATGTAAGATGTTCTAATAGCTGAACCTGATGACTCTGGTACCATTTACTGCACTGGAATTATGGATTAGAATACACAGACAAGGGTCAGAGAGAGGAGAGAAATCATGAGTGACCAAACACTAATATATCATGGCCGTGGAGGACAAGCCTGCATAAGTTAGTTAGTTGAGGAAATATAAAAACTTACTATTTTAACTATTCAACAATGGGCTAGAGTATCCACTGATAATACTGTGAGAAGGGCACCAGTGACCTTAGGAAGTGTCCTTCATGACAAAACAGAGGAAAATTAGGCCCAAGGAAAACATGGACACATTTAGAAAATTCCATTAAGATGAGCCCTTGGAGTGTGAGGGTCAGCACTTCCTTTTAGCTTGAAACTGTTCCTCATTATCTAATGTAGTATTTTTACAAATCATTGAAGTATTTACTCATTTTGGAATTTTTTTCATATTTGAACATTGCTAGTTTCAATTTCGTTTGCAAAGAAAAAAGCATTATTTCCTAAGCTTTCTGTGTCAATCTATGCATAAGCTGATGAACTTAGTAGTGCATAATTTTAATTAACAATATCATTTTTCTTAAGTGATTTAATCCCAGAGTGTATCAGTGCCACTTATACAATGTATTTCAATTTAATTCTGAACCATTAACTGGCAAATGTACCAATTTTCCAATAACTTATTTGGCCTATAAAGAACTAAGTAAAAAAAAAAAAAACGAAGTGAATGGTTGTGTTTACCTATGAAATAACTTGGGTCATTATGGCTCAGAAGCATAGAATCATTAAGAATTCATACAAGTGAATGGTTCTGAGAGATAACTTTTGCGTCATTAACTTGACAGTCTGTGTCTGTGGATATTTGTGAGTGGAGGTATTTGCATTATACTTTGATATCTGTTCTGTATTGCTGCCTTAAGATTTTATTTTCTTCTAATTTCATAGAATATTAGGATACTTCTCTGACTAAAATAATGTCCGAGATCAAATAAAATGAAGTATTTTAACATTAATAGAAGAAAAAAAAATCTTTTCTAGCTGAAGTGTTATTGGAATTAAGGTTACTGTTTTAATAATTTTAATGTACTTTATTTTTAAATATGACTTCAAAGTTTAGTATAATTATTTTCTGTCTGTTCAAGGATTCTGTGAAAAGAGCATATAAATGAGGGGAAAAATAATTCTCCCCACCTTGAAATTTTACATAGTGCAAAGTTGCAGAATGATTTAATGAGGCTAATTAATTAGTACAATCTGAAGCTTAGGCAAAGTGTACATTCATGTAAAACTATGTGAGTAGATGACACTTCTACTTGGGAAAAGGTTGATAAAATAATTTTTAAGGAAAGACTGGTACAAACTCATTATTTTGAACTTAAGGATTTTATTTTCTTTCTAGTAATGTCCTTTTAGTTTTTATGTAAAGTAAGGTAAGTAGCTGGATATTCAAACCAATTCTAAGCATTTTGGTCAGGTAATTAAGATTTCATAGTTTTTACTTTTAAGAAAAAAATTATTGCTCCTTTCCTGCATTTTAGCTTGACTGTATTAGGGAAGCAGCCTCCTCACGTATAGAGCATTCATTCATTCAGTAAGCACGTCATACTGAACGTTCTTTGTGCCAGGCTGTGCTATGCATTTGCTTAAGTGTATCTGAAAGGTGTACTGTCTAATAAGCTGAAATGAACATTTAAACACATTGATTAAATTAGGGTTACTTGTCTCCAATATGTGGATTAAAGTGAGGTTGTTTAGAGGAGACGGAACACATAGAAGGCACAGAAGAGATGATAGCAAAGATAATTGGTAAGTTTTTAGAGAAAAGGTAACTTTGAGGTGAGTTTTGATTAATGCTCCTGTGTTATATATACAAGAAAAGAGAGGAAAAGAAAATGCTGAAAATGGCTTCCCTAAGCAGAGAGAATGTGTAAACAAGGACAGAAGGAGAGCACTAGCTTCCTTTATCCCACGTACTACTAGATGTGCTAGTAGACTGTGCTTGGAGCCTTCCTTAGTGTTTTAACACACAGTGACCCAGTGCCTGCAGAGGAGTGCGACATCATCCAATGAAGACTCTACTACTCTTTATCAAATGAACAATTGTAAGCTTTTAAGGTGTTTTCTTCAGAAACTTACAGTTATGAGATTTAAAGTTTAGAGGTATTGACTAGACAATTTGGTAGAGTCCAGAGACCAAGAAGGCAATTAATATAATCTAAACAAAAGTATCCACAGGTCAACATAAGTCAGACTGAAGATAAAATATGAAAAATGGCCTTTAGAATATGTGGTTTGACTGAAAATTATGAAGAGGAGTCATTCAGATCTGTAGTGTCAACTGCAATTTTTCACCAATAGTAATACAGGGGAAGAAACCAGGCTACTTTAGGCAGATTGTGAGAGATTGCAGTAATACATTTGTTTTGTATCTCTTGAGTTGCAATATGTTTTAATGATGCAGAATTAATTAGAAATTTAAGTTCAGGAAAATATTCACAACACATGAAACTCTACTGATGAGATTTTTTACTTTGGAAAGAGGAAATACAAATTTAAGAGGAATAACCGATACTGAAAACATTATGTGTGGATTGATGTCTGTCACCAAGCCAATCATTAAGAATTTAAAACTAGATGTCAAGAAGTGAACTGGCCATTTCAGCCTGGCATTTAGAATGAGTGCTGGATGTGGACACCCAAAGTGTTTATACATCAAGTGTTCATTTGTATCAAATACTCTTACAGAAGATATGGAGTCACTGTTCTCTGTGGGTCTTACTATTATCTCCATTTGATAGATGAGGAGAGGAGAATACAGACTTAAGTCACCAGCTTACTACTTCTCAGCTAGTAAGGAATGAAGACATATGAATTGAGACCAGTTGGTCTGATTTCATTCAGAGCTATGCCCTTTCTCGCTAGGCTGCATTTTCTCTATGTTTTATTCTCTGATACATGAAAATTAAAAATTTAGTGGCAACATTCTCCATTTTGCCATTTCAGCCCACCTGGATTCTCTTTTTAGATCCACTATCTATCTAGGTAATCATTCTCCTTGACACACTGATGAGCTCGGAGCATGTTTGATTTATTCCATTTCTACCTCACTCACATTCAATGAGTATTTAAACCAATCAATCCTCTTACATCTGCCTTCTGAAGATGGATTCTCTACACAAATTCATATTCTTGTTATCTGGTTCCTGTGCTATACTGTTAGCTTCTCAATTATGTCCAGACCTTCAGAATCTCTCTACTTTGAATTCATGGTGCATACTATTTTTCAAGTATAATTTAAAAGCTACCAGTTCCATTAGGAATTTTACGATATTACATATAGTTCAAAAAGGGTCTTAGCGACAGACTCTTCTCATTTATTTATCTGTAGTATATGTCATAGTTCCTGCTTAGTAAGATTGGGCAGCTACAGGGAAGTGATCTCTTCTGTCCTTTCTACCAGAGAAAATTGTATTCATTACTTTCCTTTGAATATTTACTTTAATATTTCAAATTTTTGTATTTGCGTTATGCTTGTTAGGATTTGCATGGCGTGCAGCTGTCTGTGAATACCAGGAGAAAAGCAACTGCCCTGGAAGTGAATCTCAGGCAGTTGTGAGGACCCAGGCTTTGATTCTGGAGACTGAAGAACGATATGCTAAGTCATTTCTCCAACTCTATTTGCCATTTTTCAAATGATGCTCATCAATATCGAAGCACATTTTGTTGACTGAGGAAATTTTATAGTGTTGCATATAATGTTTTAATCTTTACAATATTTTTCTTATCAGTAAACTATCTATAATTACCTAATTTAATGTACTATCTTTACCATGGCTCTCTCTCTCTCTCTCTCTCTCTCTCTCTCTCTCTATATATATATATATATATATATATATACACATATATATATGTGTATATATATACGACTCTCACATCTAATATATATATATTATAATGATATTATAATATATATATTTATTTATATATTTATTTATTTATTTATATATTTATTTATATTTAATATATATATATAATATATATATTTATAATTATTAAAATGATAATTGCAGAATTTTACTAAAAGAAAATATATATGTTTGCAAAATAAATAAGAATCTAGGATTCAACAAAATCATATTTTAATAGTATCTATAAAATATGTTTGTCTATATTTGCTACATCATCCTACAGTAAACAGATTAACTGTTCCTCTCTAATTTAATAGTGAGAGTCAAAATTTTAAGTTAATTATTTCCCTAATCATGCCTTTTATTTGCTTTTCTGTTTAAAAATAGATTACAAAAGTCAAAAAAGAAAGCTTCAAAGTTTTGTACAGTTCTAAATGCTCAGGACTGATCTGATATATAATATTAATGTCCATAATACATATATTTTTTACTATTATTTTCTCTGTCAGAATATGCTGCATGGACTCATTTGGCTGGCTAGAGAATTAATGTAAACATCATTTATCTGAATTGAATAAGTATTTAAAAGCTAATGTAGCATACATGTGGAAAAGTCTTTTGGGAAACAATATCAAATATGTTGGTAACTGGCTTGGTGTTGCTTCTTGAATTAATAGTAAGACAGTGGCCAAAGAGCCCCTCTCTTTGGACTGTTTGAGTTCACACTGTACTTAGTGGCATGTGGAAATAAGGATATAATTTGAATATGATATGTATCTAACAGGGCCAAGAGAAGAAAGGACAGAAAGGGAAGATGCTCAAATTATAATCAATGGCATGGTTGGTATTTTAAGAGATCTTAAAGAATTTACATGAAAACATTCAATTTAACTAAGAAATTTGAAAAGAAAAAATAGACTTTATTTTTTTAAGTACCTGTTCTAAAA
>JADRCC010519661.1:0-10044 GCA_019843855.1 Hylomyscus alleni
GCTTCTGTGTACTTCTTCATAATCTACCTCTGTATCGCAGTGGCTGCCCCATGCACGATCAATGAACAAACAACATGAAAAGAATGTTCTGCCTTTTATCTTTATCCAGAGGCAGAGGCCGTGGCTAAGGAAGTGCAGGCTTGAGGATGCTACATATTTTGAGGGAGAGGGGGACTACGTGGTGTATATAAGGGTGCTTGTAGAATAGCTACCTGGAAAGACTGTCAATTCACAGCTCCAGGAAGGGAGCAGGAGATCTTGATTTTGACAAAATGTTAATGCCAAGGAGTCAAGACTCAAGGTTAAATATATTAAAGTCATGAAGATAATTATCAGAAGAGTTAAACAAAAATAGCATAACCCCAGTCATTAAGGAGAGGCTGGGTAAGTTTGAGGGGTGTTCTGAAATGTTCCATCATTGCATAGATAATGGGAGCCAAAGATGGTGATGGGTTGATAAGGCAGGAAAAAGAGGTGCAGGCATGTGGGTAGATGTATGGAAGACATAGCCAGAATAACGGAATATGGGGAAAGTGCAACTTCATACTTGCTTGAGATTGGTTTGGCCCCAAGACCAGAGATGGGAAAGAAAGAAAATTCAGGGTTTTGCTTGTTTTATTTTAGACACTTCCGTCATAAACTTTTACCCTTTAAATGTCATTAGAAGATAAAAACAAACCTTGAATAAAGCTCATGTGCTCTCTGGTTGGATGTCACTGTTCCTGGGAGAAGGGGTCAGTGAAGTCACAGAATGGGATGGTGAGGAGGTGGTAGCATTTGAGGAATCGAATTCTAATCTGGTCTAAGAGCTCAGCTTACTCTTCCATCTCTTAGACTGGGACTAAAGGTCAGCCCTAGACTGCAGCATAGTCTCGAAGCACAGCTCATAATAAAACGATGGTGGTATGTATACATGATCTAATTTTATCTAAACCACCTTTTGGGGGACTCTAGGGTTACTGCTGTAGAAACATAAAAATTAAGCAAGAGGCCAAGAGTTATCCTAGGGTGGATTTAAAGTCTTTCCTAGTTCCCCTCCCAAGTTGGACATTCATTTTAGTGTTTTGTATATGTCATCCAGCTTATTCCCCTGTGTAGTCCGAAAGACAATTGGACAGTAGGTCCAGTAGCTCATTTGCGTAAGCCACTGAAAGGATTCACCCGGTTTCTGCTGCGACCTTATTCAGAGACCTCTGTGAACTCCCTAACCATACAATTTGACATCTTTACCAACACATCACACTGCTAGCTCATGGGGAACACAGGACTTTAGATTTAGGAGGGTGGATCTATTACCCCAGTCAAAGAGGACCAAAGCCCCTCTCATAACAGTGTACAGTTAGCATCCCAGAAAAAATGTCTGGCCAGAGCAGCCTTTATCAGTGGCCTGTAAGCAGTGAACTGTTGGGTTTCTCCTGGACACAACCATCTCTTAACTACTGATTTATCTGGAGCCTGTAAATGATCCCGCAGGCCTTCGTCCATGCCCAAGGCCCGAGGGACAGCCCTTGGTGGAGGACCAGGATGTGAGTATAGCAGGTTTTGTGAGGCTAGTCACAATGCTACCTGGCTTTTGTAGTGTAAATTCTGGGGATTGAACTCAGATTCTTAAGCTTGTGAGGCAAATGCTTCACTGACTAAGCCATCTCCCTACCCCACAGCACAGCACTTTCAGGCTGACAGGCTTTGCCTTCAAAGCATAGTTTCCTTTTTGCTGAGATCCTTAAAAAGGGTCATGCACCTGCTGTTCAGCCCTCACCATCCTGTCTGAGCTTGCATCACACCCAGCAGAAAGGAGAGGGGACATTCTGAAATGTTCAGGTTCAGCATCAAGATGAAGGCTTATTAAGCCAGCACCAGTTCGGAGGGAAAGGCCCTTCCATCCCAGCCCCTTGACATCAAGAGGAGGTAAGATCAGACCAAATCAAAAACTTGTACTTTTATACTCTGAACAGCACAGGTTGAGCATGTCAAGTTTCCCCCGAATTGTCAGAGAAATATCTCAGATGACAGCTCTGTGCAGAGAGCAGTTACAGGACTTTATGGTTTGAAGTCTCCTTCTATTAGGAAGGGTTGGCAAGAGCAGAGAGGATTAGCCTGAAACATAATGGAAGACTGAGAGGGTAGGCGAAGGATGTGCTCCACTCTTGGGAGGGTTGTCATGGGAAAGAGGTGGGAAATTTGTTCTCTACGGCTCTGCCAAGGCAGATGAACAGTCAGATCTCAGGGGAGACTGACTTTTGTTCAATTGATAACACCAGCCATTGCATTTTTGCATGAATCAGCCTGAACCAAACAAGGTAGCAGGCATTCCCATAGGGCCATTGCTTAAATGATCACATTTAAACCTTGTAAGCACATCAAGAAGCAGGTCCTTCTATCAACACTTGCACACTGGGAATGAGAAAGGTTAGTGGGTTGACTTCTTTCAAACTAGTGTGGCTAGAGAGAGATGGAGAGGGTAAGGTAACTCTCAGATTTGGCTTCCAGCGACCTACCTTCCTGTTTATTCATCTCCTGTCCTGTGTAGGAGTCTGTATTGGGACAGGAAGTTTTATCTTCACACGAGGAAGGAGGTCTCTCAGAGAGCAGGATGCTTAACTTCAGTGTCTCTAATGTATGCTGCTAAGTGGAGTCTTAGTTTCTTGGCCTTCTAGTCCTGTATTTATTTGTTATCTGAAGTTCTGAGCTCCACAAAGGCAGAGATCACAGCCCCACGGGCTCCACAAACAGTGCCTGGTGCAGGGTGGTATCTTAGTTAGGGTTTTATTGATTTGAACAGACACCATGACCAAGGCAACTTTGATAAGGACATTTAGTTGGGATTGGCTTACAGTTTCAGAGGTTTAGTCCATTATCATCATGGTAGGCATTATGCAGTGTACAGGCAGACGTGGTCCTGGAGGAGTCAAGAGTCCTGTATCTTGATCCTGAGGCAGCCAGGAGGAGACTAGCCTTCTGAAGGTTGTTGGGTAGAGGCTCTTTTTCCACACTGGGTAGAGCTTGAGCATAAAGACCTCAAAGCCAAGCCTCACAGTGACACATTTCCTCCAACGAGGCCACATCTCCTAATTGTGCTACTCCCATGGGCCAAGCATTCATATACCTGAGTCTGGGGGTGGGGGGCGCGCAAACCTATTCAAATGATCACAGGTGGCATGTTTAGAACACACAGAGAAGTGAAGAAACAGAACTCTCTCTGTTCCTGACTTCCTTGAAAGTATTAACCCTGTTACTGCCTGGCCTCATCCTTTGTCTCAAGGACTAAAGGGGTCTTTTGATTGACTTTTCTATGTATGTTTTATTGTGAACCAGGTCAGAGATAAAAGTGTCAGGAAGGGAGATTTAGGGATAATCACATAACTTCTTGCCCTGTCTTTGAAGGTCATGAGCTCTTTTTTTCTAGGGCATCTGTCTTAACCTTTACATGTATGTAGTTATTGACTTATCAAAGATACCTATCAGATCAATAATCCTTCAAGATATGTCCCAGACACAGGCTGGGTCACCATGCTATGTTGGTTAGAGGTCACCATGATGTTAGGAGAAGGAACAGAAGTCCTTCTGACTTTCATGTCTGCTCAGACAGTCTTGCTTTTAATTTTTGACACAATAGGCTTCTCCCCAAGATTCCATCTAAAAGCAGAGCTCCAACCCCGAAAGTGTGGAGACTTCTGGGCCAGCTGACTTCTCTCCTGAGGGTGCTTTTGGCTCTGTCTACAATTCTACAATCACACAGGTATATGCTGATGAATATTGATAAAAGGGAATCTGTGAAATACTCTTCAGCTAACAACTTGTGTCCTCAAACATCTGTGCCTTTGCATAAACATCTTTCCATTTTAGCCACCTTAACAAGCCAATCCTTTAAGGCACCCTCCTCCGATATAATCTCAGGTAACACACAAGCTTACATGGTCTCTAATAAGTCAATAGAATGTTGTAGTTGTATGAAAGTCAGCTAATCAACATGCTGTCCACATCAGAAGAAAGCACTAGTGTTGAGTTATCAAGCAAATGTTTGAAGTCAGGAAGGGAGGGAGGGGGCTATATATTTGGATAGCTGTAAACACAGCAGCAGGCTGATCTTGCACATGTCCACCATAGACAAAATAATATAAAGGTTACTCAAGATTAGCAGATGTTTTTCCGTCCTGAGATGTAGGATAAACTGCTGACAGTTTGTGGTAGAAGGTCAAGGATCCTTGGCCTTGGGTGATGCAAGGTTTGGAGGTTCCCTACATGGTCTGAGGTTGCTCTGTCTTCCAGAGAATGCCATCATCTTACCTCTGGCCTGATTGGGGTTCTAACTTCAGAATAAGTTCAACTTTTTGAACTCATTTGGCATAAGTGACTTCTTACATCTAGAATTACTGGTGGACCTCAAGCAATATCTTCCTGTATAGTCTCAACATGCCTATGCAGAGAAAGTCAGGCAGGGCTTCCAGAAAAACACACTTTTGTAAAATGATGATTTACTCACTCATAAGCCTTCATATAGAAACTACCCACTGAATGCATGGTGTAAAATGGACGAAAATATAAAGGAGTGATAAATTTGAACCCTACTGAGAAGAACTATGTATGAAATAACACTGGGGACTCCAGGTTGCAGTCCCAGTCCATTCTTTGGGGGACTTCTAGGTGGCTTCTCTGAGCAGGAATGTCCCTTTTGTTAAGTGAAGGGTTGGTAAGACAAGAATTCTTAGGGACCTTCAGTCCTAGCTCTCTCGGGTTCTTGAAACTAGGTAGAGGGCACATTTTTTTATGCCCATGCTGGTGTGTGGTGGGTGCCTCATCTTGATCTTGTCTGGATGTCCTGGAGTTCCCAAGTTCCTCTCCTCTGATGTCATATTCTCATGTCTCAGATGATTTCTGTAGGTCTTTGTAACTGTTATAGACATCGCCCCCCTCACCTCTGTTTCTGTCTCACACACTGTTTCTAGAGATATGGATTCTAGTTTTAACACAGAATGGCTTTAGTCATGGAGCCATTCTCCAGCTCTTCTCTGCTTATTTTATCAGACACAAAATGTTGTTTGTAAGTATGTGAGGCATGAGCACAAATGTTCATGAGGAACCACCTCAACACTTCACTCCTTCCTGCCTCTCTTCAGTGACTTTTCAAATAAATTCATTCTTTGCAGCATCATGCAGATCTGCATGGCTTTCCTAATCTCAATTATGCTAAGTGGAAGGTACTTGGGGCTATGGTGGCATATAAGAACAAGATGAAGTTTGATGTAGGAGGGGCCTAAGGGACCTCAAAGATGGAATCTTGTCCACCGATAAGAATGCCAGTAATGATGATGATGATGACAGTGATGATGGTAATTATGGTGGTAATTACCAACACTTATTAAGTGCCAGTTTGGGGTCATGTATTACTCTAAGCACTTCCTAATCATCATCTTGTTTAATTTTCATATTATTACTGGAGGAAGCAGTAATACTTCTTCTTACTTCTTTTTAGACATAAGCAACGGGAGCTCAGAGAGTGTAAGGAATTTGACTAATGTCACTCAGCTGGTAAGAACAAGCCAGAAATCAAACCCAGGGCTGTCTAATAGGAGAGCTATCCTTTTCAACAATGCATGTACTGCCTGCTTCCCTCACCAGATGCTTCTGAAGCAAATGTGACCCATATGGTGCTGAGGGAAGGGGAGTGGGAGAGCTAAGGCTTACAGAAGTACCCTACAGATTTCTCAGTGTGGGTGAGCAAGACACTGAAGAACAGTTTCTTCTCAAGCTGAAGAAACCAAGCTGGGGCTATGAACTAGCTGTTATACGGACCAAAACTTCTGACTCTCAATGCCTCTGCAGTTAGTAGTGGCCATAGGGTATAAATGGCTGGCTGCCTGTGACCTGAAGATCCTTAGAAAGTCAGTGGGTAGCCAGAACCCACCATCCCTTCCTTAGCTTCTATTAGACTAGAAAGGGTTGTTTGAGTGACACTCTACTAAGTTTGCATTCTGGATTTATTACTGTCACTGAACTCTACCTTCTTGACACCTGTCTCCCCAACTGTTCTTTGCCCAAGTGTCACAGGTTATAGTAGTGAGAACATGAACTCTGAGCTTCTGTGGGGAAGCCCATCTCCCACCTTTAATAAATGTGGTGACCCTGGGGAAGTCATCTTACCTTTGTTTCTTCATTTGAGGAGGTAATTATAAAGGCAACTGCAAGGGTTCATCAAGAGGGTCAGGATATGAAGTCAGAGTTAGATGGAGAGTGTGGAAATGTGTTTCTGGAGTAGATAAGCAGAGAGAGGCAGAAAGCAGGGACCTGGTTGTCTTGGACTGGGGTGTGGCAGGGTAAGATTTGAGTCAAGAGTAAGGCGGAGAATGATGGTCAATGGTTAGAGATCTCTCTTGGCCATATGGTAAAGACACATTAAACTGATTGGGAACAGGAGGAACCACATGCCTGAAACTAAATCTGAGCAAGAACTCAAGGCTGGGGAGCTTCTAAGTCCCATGGATGAAATGGTTACTATCACTTTGCTAAATGACTGGCCTCTAAAGATATGTCTTTTAACCATTGGTTAATGCAAATCACAGACCTCAAAAAGAAGTTGCTTTGTGCAGTGGACTGCGGCTAACACAGAAACTCATAACTGGCCAAGGTGCAGAGGACAAGTGCTCTCTGAGCAAGTGGGACATTGATATCGTATCCCCTACCTGCAAAGATCAGGGACCACCTTGAAAGTGGAGGTGTAAAGACTCTAAGGAGCAGAGGTTGGGAGGATTGCTGTGAAGCAGTCTTTGGGACACAACAGGAACAAGGTACCCATGAAGAAGACCTGAACAAGATCAGGTCTTTCAAGATTCTAGCATGGACAGGGTAGGTTTACAAATTCACATCTCTACTGATGAGGAAATATTAATAACTGATGATGTCTGGAGAAGGGAGAGTCAGTCTCTTTAAGTCTGTGTGTGGCTCCAGGTGGGTCATTCATGCTTCAGTGGAGGGTCTCTTATCCAGGAATATATATTATATAAATTAGACTCTGTAGGTTATTAAAACATTAAACAGGAGAGGACATAGAGGTGGGAAGGTTGGAGGGAGGATGGAACTGAGGGAAGGTAGGGGGTCGGAGAAACAGTGGAAAAAATATGATCAGAACATATTTTGTCACTGCATGATATTCTCAAAGAATTAAGAAAGTATTATATTTCTAAAAAACTGATTGTGGAAATGTACAAATCTGTGAACATATCAAGAATCCCTGGACTATTTATTTTAAGTGGGTAAATAGTATAAAACATGAATTATATCTCAAAAGAATGGGTTTGGGAAAATAAAGTGTAGTGATATATGACTCCCAAGGTCTGCATTATTGAAATTCGCTTGATGGAGAATCTAGTGTTGCATTAATATTCATCTAAGATGTCAATAATACAAATTAAGAATAGATGTATAAGCATGCATGTGCACATCTACTTGCATACATGGTATATGTACATGCACAACAGGTAGATTTAGTCTAAAAAATTCTTAGTTACTTTTTTTAACCTACAGTAAGTCCCTATTGCTGAAGATACCATGCACTGCAGATACAGGGCTTAGAGGCCCCAGCTCTGGAATTGATCTGAAAGTCTACTCCTGTGGACTAGTTTTCATGCTATCAAAAGGCACCATGTGGGTTTCCAAAGGAAGGAAACAACCAACAGTCCTATCTGGCTATGATACCCATGAACCACAACAAGGAGCAACATGGCACAACAACTCTAAACATGCACTAGTAGCACACATACAACAGCTCTCTAATTGGACTTAAGGCCCACTCAACAGAGGGACGGCATGCTTGGTACTGGAAAACTAGCCAACTACCCAGGCTTAGTGAAATCATAGATCTTCGAGAAGCTATAGCTACCATTAACTACATTCTAAATATTTGTCCTTTTATCCACAGATAAGTGTAGTCTTCACCCATCACCAAAGGAGCTTCTATTTGTAACAGATGAGGACCACTACAGAAAACCACAACCAATCAAAATGCAGGGTTTTGAAGCCCAGTCCCAATGGATACATGTACAACGGAATTTCTGCACCTAAGGCTCAGTGATCATTGTAGAAGAGAGAGTAGGGAGCTTGTAAGAACCAGAGGAATAAGAAGTTTGCTGTGAGATTGTTATCTCCTAGGAACATCAGAAGCTACACCCATAAAGTCTCACCAACATGACTGCCCAAACATGAGCTCAACAAGGATAACAGAGTAGATTTTCTGACATGGGTGGGGAAGATCAGGAGTTCTCAACCCCATATAGACAACTAAGAAAGGCTGAGAGTGGGAGAACAGCACACCAATTGGTTATCCACCATCAAATGTTCAACTCTGAAAACATATATGAAGGTAACATTATGCAGACTGAGCATGGTGTCTTTGTGAATATATGTTATTAATGAAAGAGAGCAGGGATTGGTACATGACAGGATTTGGGGGGAGGAAAAGGGAAGGAGAATATTTAATTAAATTATAATCTCAAAATATAAAATATAAATATTTAAAAAATAATATCCACCAGTGTGGCACATTTGACTTCTTTAGACACGGTGTCATTAGCCTATACATTTGGTCATTTTCTGATGACAACCATAAGAAGACAGAGGACTACTATTTCTAACTGACAAATGGGTAAACTGAGGTCTGAGGCTTGGTGGCTAGCAGAAAGCTTGCCAAGCAGGAGTAACATTGGGCACAATGCAGGGTTTGGATCCTTCAGACTCCTTCTCCATAAGCCTTTCCCTCTCTCTATTTTCCTTTCCTCCTCCCTCTGGCAGCTTTCCATGGGTGGTGATTTGAATCCCACAGCATTCTCCAAAGTGACCAGAGGGAAGATTTCTGGGGATTGCTCTGAAGCCTAGACCTTCGAACCCAGTGCAAAGGACTGTGAAGCATGCCCATCCTTTCCAAAGGGTTTCTATTCCTTGATCTATAATTGCACCCCTAGCTTCAGTGCCCCGAAGAAGAGGGCCAGCTTCATTCAGCAGCAGGCTAATTATGTGACTGAATTTCTTAAAAAAAAATTCTCATCTTATAAATTGTGATATTCCTCTGAAGGGGAAAGAAAACTGAGCACATCCTCCACCATGTTTCAAACTGAATTAATTAGGAATTTGAAGCCTAATTATCAGCTAATCTATTGGAACACGCCAGTCTTTCGTATCTGGTGGGTGTTTGCAATTTGCAGCCAATTAGTGGCAGTTGTGGGGATCTGAGAACTCATTAGGTCAGAAGAAGAAAAATGTGGATCAGAAGGATAGGATATCCCAAGGGCCTGACTTAGGTATGTTGTGGCTGAGGGGTCATTTGGTGACAGATGAGGACTGGTGATGGGTTCTTCCTTTAATGGCTCTGAGGGCAGTTGATCATTTCTATGGTTTGAACAGAGGTAACTGCATGCCTCTGTGTAGGTTCTGTTCCTTCCCAAGCAGCTGGGTGTCCTAGAGCAATGAATGATGTCACCAACCTTTGGTGCTAGCCTAACTACACTGCTTACTGCTGTGTGACACTGGCTGAGCCATACTTCCCTTGGTGATTCTGTTTCCCTACAAGTAACAGAGTTTCTGGTGGAACTGACTTCCATGGTCATATCCAGCACTGTGGGTTCCTCAGTTCTAAAGAACATTTTACTTTTGCAAATGGTCTTTTGTGGGTGAGATGCTTGACTTCCCCATAAAGATTCCAAACAGACACCATTCATTAAAATGCAAATATTTTCAAAAGATGATGGATTTAGTCATTGACACCTGAATCTAAATTAACCTTTCAGATTAAGCTCTTCTGAGTTCCAACCCTGACTTTGAAGCAATGGGACAGTCAAGGCAAGGGAGGTTTAGAGGGTAGAAAGAGGGAAAGCCAGGATAAGCTAAGGCTGGAGAGCAGGCAGGGTAGAATTTAAGGGTTTGTGAGATGCCTGAACCCCACGTTTAGACACAGAACATTTGCCTTAATTTAACTAATTCATTTTTGCACAGTATAGTATAAAATACCAACTCTCTCTCTCTCTCTCTCTCTCTCTCTCTCTCTCTCTCTCTCTC
>JADRCC010519741.1:4353-14694 GCA_019843855.1 Hylomyscus alleni
AGAGAGAGAGAGAGAGAGAGAGAGAGAGAGAGAGAGAGAGAGAGAGAAACTACCAACAAATACTTAACCAGCTCCGATGACTAGATTATAAAGATTCGACTCTACAAACACAGGGATTCCCACCTACCCCACCCTCCAAATCATCACTTATTATGTAACCTTAGGAATTCATCTATACTCTCCTGGTGACATCTGTCTTGTTCATGAAATAGATTGTGCCCCAGACTCACAACTTATGTATGCAGCAATATGTATTCTTTAAAATGTATATTCTACTCCAGTGGACCACTCCACACCCATGTGGATATGGGCAGCACAAACTGAACGAGGTGGCTTATTCAAAATAAAGGATGTGAGGTTTGCAGAGTCAGCTTTTGGGGGAGTTTTGGAGAGGATTAAGGGAATGGACATAATCAAAATACAGTGTGCACATAGAAAATTCTCAAAGAATTGATACAGGTGTCTTTTTTAACCCTAAGGAAATAAAAAAAAATGCTATATGTATTCAACACAAGGGCACCAACCAAATGTAGATGATGTCTCTTGTCTTTATGATTGTAATCCACCACCAACAACCCCCACCACAGCCAAGTCATGAAGCTGAAAACTCACAAGGCTAGAAATGCTTATGGCTCCTGCTGACCCACCAAAGATGGTCACAGAGTTGGGGTTTCCACCGAAGTAGTTGATGTTCTCCCTGACCCACAGCAAGGCAGCCAGCTGATCCTGGAAGGCCCAGTTCCCAGGGGCATGCTGGTCCTGTGTGCTGAAGCAAGAGGCAACGTGAGAGCTCTTAACTGGCTAGCATGAGTCCCGCAGTCCCCAATCAGATCACATCCCCAGTCCCCAGTCCCCAGTCTCAGTCAGGTGTGAGCTGGCAGGACATTGAGAACCAGAGTCCTGCTTAAGCTCAGGGCTCTAGTCCTAGTCTTCATTTTCTGTGATTTCCTCAAGAATGGTGGAATTCTTAAGAGAAGTGCACAGGCAATATTTTATGTCTATTGTTGGGGTGTTGTTGGCTCCCCTTAACCCATGGATCGCCCAAAATGTTCTGCGGCTAAGAGTTATCTCTGCCTCTTGAGCCAAGCTTTCTTGGACAAAGAAATTCCAATGAATGACAAATCCCAAATTGCCTCCTTATTAACAATAAGCAGCAAGTGTGCCTAGCATGGCCCCAAGAAATGTGCAGCTAAGACTCCTAAAATCTCCACAGCTCGTGAGACAGATGGCTCTGGACATTGTCCTCTTTGCCTCTCTGGATTTTCTCTGTCCTGCTACTGAAAGATTAACTTCTAGAAACTGCATTGCTTGGGCTTCAGCATGTGCCGTTGGCAGGAGGTACTGAGGGTTGAGTGGAGAGGGTCTAGACTGTACATCCTACCACCCCATGCACCTTCCATGCTGGACAGAGAGGATTGAGCAGTGATACACTAACCCCAGACTATGCTTGGGCCAATTCTTTTCAGATAAATCTGTACACGCAACCATGCTACTCATCCCTTTTAAACAGACTGGGAAATCCAGGCACAGAGATGGTAAATCTCCTTGTCAGAAAGATGGAGAAAGAATTAGGAGTCGATGGTTCTGTCCTCCTAATTACACTCCAAGCATGTGCCTCAGAAAGGTGCGTGCTTCCCAGAACTATTGAGAGACTCATAGGGAAGCACATGAAAATAACAGAAAACACATCAATACTGGGACCCAGAACTGCTGTGTGCTTTGCATCCTGTGAGAGAAACCCCAGCATCCTATCTATCCCCTAGCATCCTCCAGTTCTCCAACCTGTTCCTCCTCCTCCATCCCTTTGTCTGTAATCACGGCTTGGTAAGGCTACGTCTTCATTCTCAGCCCTCTCCATGCCCTGCCAATTTACCCTTCATTCCACAACGTGTCCCACAAATCCTCCCTGAAGGAGAAACATCTCACAGAAATCACTAAGATCTCTAGGTATAGCATAGGATTCATTGCTCATCTGAGCAGCCTTGGGCCAGTCACCTAACCACTTGTCCTCAAATTCCTCATGAGACTAAGGATAAAGACAGTACCTGCTCTGTGGGACTGCTAAAAAGATAGTAACTGGCCCCCCCATAATGTTACTGAACAGCCGTCAAGTATGGTCTAGCCTCCAGTCTCTTCCAAAATAAGCTACATTTCTCTGAGCAGGGCACTTCTAGGACCCTTACCGTCTTTTAAAGATAACGTTCCAAATTCCATGAATACCATGGCACCCAGCTCCCTGCCCAATCAGGCCTGTCCCAGACCATCAGATTCACAAAATTCCAGGTCCCACCACTGGGCTACATTTCTGTCTCTGTCTCCTTTGCAGTCCCATGGGCCATGTGAATGAATGCCTTCTACCCAGTGACAGGTGAACAGAGTGGCAAGTGCCTCCTTGAGGCTGGCCCAGGAACACTTCTCCTGCGTGGCCCTATATGCTTTCTTTGTTGCTGGTCAAACGAAGAGGGAGAGCATCTGCATCAGATCCACCAGACGGAAGAGTCCTAGGGCCCTGGTTAACCAAGTGCAAGAACATATGTTCATCAGGGGCACAAACTTGGGCTGCCCTCAGTGAGAAAGAGGTCTTTTTTAAACTGCTAGGATTTGAGGGGTTTTATGATAATGTGCTAAATTGCCAAACTAATTAGGATCTAATTTACTCAATGCCTCTGAAGGGTTCATTCAATCCTAAGGTAAGATAGATGGCTCACAGATGCTGCACAGCTCCCTTTGTGGTCTGGAGTGTCATTCACCAGAAGAGACTCACTTGAAGAAGCCAAATATTCCTAGGCGGTACTGGATGGTCACAACCAAAACATCCTCATAGGCAGCCAGGGCAGAGCCATCATAGATGGAGGCTGAGCCAGTCTCAAAGCCACCGCCGGGTATCCACATCATGACCTGAGGAGACAGAATCACTCCAGTCAGTCCTTTCCCATGTTGTTGTTGTTGTTGTTGTTGTTTTTAAATTGAGGAAAATGTAAGTCTCTCACTCACTCTTCTTTTTAAGTAGGCTCCAAGGTCTTGCCTTTTGAATAGACCCAGGGGTAAGCCTATAGACTCCTGGCACCTCAGAAAGTAGATTGGATTAGTTGAGTGAGCACTGACAGGCCACTCAACCATCCTGGGATCCTCCCCCACCACCTGTGAGTTGTGACCCCTCTGAGGTCAAATGATCCTTTCACAAGAGGTCACCTAAGACCATCAGAAAACACAGGTATTTATATTATGATTCATAACAGTGCAAGATTATCGTTATAAAGTAGCGGTGAAAGTAATTTAGCTGGGGGTCACCACAACTCAAGGAACGGTACTAAAACGTTGCAGCATTAGGAGAACTCTAGAGTCACCTGGAAGATATGCTTCCAAGTGAGTGTGTAAGGGATTGTTTAGATTAGGTTAGCCTCCGGGCATGGCTGTCAAAGACTATCTACATTAGGATAGCTGAAGTAGAAAGACCCATCTGAACGTGAGCCTGGAGTCCTGGGCCTGTCTCTGGTCCTGACTGCGGATCCAGTAGGAGCAGCTGCTCCAGTCTGCAGTGGCTGAGACTTCTCTCCTATGACAGACCGGCCCCTAGGACTGTTAGCCAAAATCAACTCTTCCTTCCTAAACTTGCTTTCACATGGATATTCTATCACAGTGATAAGACAAATTACTAAGACTATTACTAAAGATGAAGAGGGTTTTTTTGTTTGTTTTTTTGTTTTGCTTTGTTTTTTTTTAGGGTTTTTTTCTTTCTTTAAATTCAGAGAGGGGAGTACAGAAATCTCTTATTTAGGGAAAAAGTAGAACCAATGAACACAAAACACTATTCAAATGATATTGTCACTTTCATAGCTCATAACAAATCCCTTCCATTTGTCTAACTTTGTATCCTAGATGATAGCCCTTGCGTCCGAGAAAGAGGAGAGAGGCATGGAGGGGAAGCTTTGTACAACATAGAGCATGCATGTGTGCATTCCCCGTGCCTTAACTTGCTCATCTGCAAATTGGGTCCAACCACTCTTACACAATGTGTTAAATGCTGCAGTGTTCAAGGACTGGTGCTCAGTAGACACTTGACAAATGTTACTGTCGTGATATGTGGAAAGGCGTGAGGAGAGAGAGTGCTGAGAGAGGAGGTGGCTAAAATGCAGACCACAGAAAGCCTTCCTTCCATCCTTCATTCTACAGGGCTCCTCATGACTTAAACGAATCACTGGACATTAGTACCTGACTGTCTCAAGTAGAAAAGAAAAGTTGAATAATTATATTTTTAAAAGGGTGTTCTCAAACTAAAAAAAAAAAAAAATCAAAATGTATCTTTTCTAAGAGGCACAGACAACTTTAATACTTTAAGACTTATATTTTCCTCAATTTAAAAAAAAAAGAATCCAACAACCATGGGAAAGGACTGACTGGAGTGATTCTGTCTCCTCAGGTCATGATGTGGAAAACAAAATAAAAATTGAATGTCAAACCACTACCACTGAAATATTCAACCGAGACAATGACAGAGGACAGCTTCCATTATGATAAAAAAAAAAAAAAAAAAGAAAAGAAAACAAGTTAGTTGTGTGATGGACTTTTCCTCTTACCCACTAGGAGGCTCCGTCTAACTCCAGATGCCCCACGCCCAGCTGGTTCCCAGACCCGCTACTGGACCCCGGTGCAGCAGGCGGCCTTACCGGGAGACTGGAGCCATCATTGGCATGGGCTGGCGCATAAATGTTGAGGTATAGGCAGTCCTCTGACACTCCAAATTTAGGGTAATGGACTTTGAGCAGTTTTTGATATATGAATAGCCACTCTAAGTTCTGAAAGCACCTGAGAGGGAGGGAGAGGGAGGAGAGGAGGGAGAGAGGGAAGAGAGAGAGGGGGAAGAGAGAGAGAGGGGGGAGAATTAACCTCTCCAGCATCTGTGTCAGCATGCCTTCCTGGGAGGAGCCCTTTCCTGGGACAGAAACAAGGCCCAGGCATCCCTTCTGAGCACAGAGGCATGTCAAAGCTATTGGCACAGAATCTGATTGTGCCCTGGGCCGCCTCTTTCAGAAACAAGCAAGCAAACTAACATATGATGAGCCCCTTTGATTCAGTACCAGGATAGGAAACTCATTTTTCCAAAATAGTTGTGCCATTAGCCTTCGGCACACTCCCTGTCTGTGCCCACCACTGAGATACTTTGCAAAGACTCTCTCCCACTAGTCTCTCTTCTACAGCCAGAGAAGCAAAGGGATCTTTTGACAGCCTCCGTACCAGGAACCCAGACAGATGCAGGAAGGCTCCTGCCTCCAGGCTTCGCATAGTCTACCTCTGCCTGGATTACTTCTCCCTGTATGTTCTGGTTCACCATCCTCCCTTCTTTCAGATTCAGTCCAAACACCCTCCTCCAGGAAGCCTTCTGAGGTTTGACCAAAGGGCCATAGCTCTTCTTTAGAAACACCCACCAGAATGTGAGTTATGCCCCAGAACTTGCCCTAGGCTTGTACGTGACATAAGCATCTTCTCCAGCTCAATTGTGAGCAGCTAAAACGTCTATGAGACTGGGTTAATCACTTCTGCATCTCACAGTTCCTACCGCAGGGCCTGGCACACACTGAGTACATTTGATCTTAGCCCAAGGGCTAAGGGATGATTTCAAAGAAACTGTGTGTGTGGCTATTTCCGCCATACTTAAGTGCTCCATTATTATTGTTTCCTTGATAGAGGTGTGGACACTAGTGAACAAGAAGAAGCCACCGCTGAAATACATCCCTTTGGGGATATTTATGTTCCTTGCTTCTTTGTATGTTGTTGTTCATAAATTCAGGCCTCATTGCTTTCCCCTGAGGCATGCCTGACCTATCCTTAAGCTGGGATAGTTCTCTCTCAGTTGTCTTCTCTGACCCCTGGTAGTTGCCTTGGCTCCTTACATTTTAATTATCAATAATTTTTCTCTGTCCTCCGTCATTACTGGTCTACATGCTCCTCGATGGAGACTATGATGACAATGCCCAGCACACAATGATCCTGTGAGTTTCTCAACTTTATGACATAAAAAAAAATCAATATATAATCTGTAGAAACTGAACTTCAAACGCTGAATTCTGATTTGTATCTAGGTGAACTTCGTGTGCCAATACTGGAGATACTTGGTTGTGTAGGTGAATGCCCACAGTAGTGTCACAGGGGCACATATCCATGTATTATATGGCTGGGGGATGATGTAGGGTAGGGTAGGTAGGTGAAAGAAATATATTTTCTTTTTACAATGTACAAACTACCAAGATGTAATCCATTATAAACTGAAGAATCTCCTTAGTCCACTGTGGAAATCTCCTAATGGTATCTGATTCTAGAGTTGGTTCTGAATGAGTTGAATGAATAATAAAAGAAGTAAACAAGCAAAAACAAACAATCAACTAATAAGCTTTGTCATATTATCTCCAGTCCATATGTGAGCCACATAAAGTCATCTTTTGTGGCGTAGGGAATGTCCTGGTACTAAGGTACTCCTTTAGCTTGTGACCCATGTGACTCAATCTAAGGTCTTAGAAAATCAGAAGGATTGGACATCCCTGGGGCTCTTTAAGGCTTAGGCCAACAGCATTTTTTGACAGGTGATGTTTCCATACCATGCAACAGATTCCCTCTTCACTTCCTGCCCCACACAGCATTCTATAATGCTTCCACAATGAATGTGGTAACTTGTTACTCCCCTGGCCATGAGACTCTTCACTGGCTGGGAGCTCCTTGCCCCCCCCCCCTTCAAGCCTCTTGTGTCACAGAGGGGCAGCTAATCTTCATTGGCAACTTGACTGGACTTGGAATCTCCTAGGGGATGCTCTTCTGGGAGGACCTACCCTACATGAATTCTACAGGCTGAAGTCTCACAGTGAAGGAAAGGGGAGAAGAGCAGACGCAAGTCCTGATCTCTGCCTCCTCGGCCATCCAGATGTGAGGCATCTCAGCTGCAGTCTCCTGCTCCCACAGATTCTGCTGAGTCTTCCCTACAGTGGTAGATCACGCCTGCCCAAACTATGGACCCAAATCAGCCCTTCTTCCCTCAATTAGCTTTCTGTCATAATTTGGTCAGGGAGACTAGAAAAATAACTAATACAGCAGCCATTTAGAGAGTCATTCCACATGGCCCACTGTGGGCCCAGCCTTGCATGAAACGCAACTGAGAGTATGGGAGTTAAGAGCACATGTATATATACAGACACACACACAGTCAGACACAGAGAGACAGACATACACAGACATTAAAAAAAACATACACACACAGACAGACACACACATACACACAGACACAGACAGACACACATACAGAGACATTAACAAACAAACACCTAGTCAGACATAGACACGCA
The DNA here is from genome assembly GCA_019843855.1 of Hylomyscus alleni. Taxonomy (NCBI): domain Eukaryota; kingdom Metazoa; phylum Chordata; class Mammalia; order Rodentia; family Muridae; genus Hylomyscus; species Hylomyscus alleni. The sequence goes on from JADRCC010519741.1 coordinate 11,685, forward strand.
CAGACATTAACAGACAAACACAGTCAGACAGACAGACACACACAGACATTAACAGACAGATACATCGACACACAGACATTGATAGACAGATACTGTCTCTCTCTCTCTCTCTCTCTTCTCTCTTTCTCTCTCTCTCTCTCACACACACACACTCACTCACTTACATTGCAATTCTTCTCTCTGAAGCTCTCATCCAGACGGACCACAAAGGTCAGCCCATGGTTAAGGGTCACATAGAAACACCAGAAAAGACTCGGGGAGCCCATCACTGCACTTCCTACGCTCACTCATGACTCAGAACACCAAAGAGTTCCCAGATCATTAAGATTCTTGGGCCCAGCTCTGGGAAGTCTGATTCAGGAAGCTTTGAAGAGATCAAGGGACATGTACATTTCTAACACTGCTCCAGCAACTCTGCTGAGCGGCTTGTGTCCTCTCATCTCCGGGTCTATCTTTCCTGTCCTCTGCTCCCGGACTTCATGACCTATATTCCCCCTCAACAATCTCTTCAAGTTCCCAGAGACACAGCCACCTGTGACTTACAAATTGGGGTAGGTCGTGGCTTTTCGCAAATCATCCCAGGGGATCGGAGGCTGTGGACTGGAAAACCGCAGAGGTCCAATAGGGGGTGCAGCAAAGGGGATCCCAAGAAACACGTTCACAGGTTCAAGTCTTCCCAGCACAGTGGCTTGCTTCCCCTGTACCCATCCCAGCTTGGTATACCTATGTGGCTCTTCAGTCACAGACCCTGAGGAAACACAAGGGAGGGCTCAGAAGCTGGTTGGAAAGAAGACAATTAGCCATGCTGGGGCTCTTTCTCCACCCAGAGGCTACAGTAGCTGGGACCTTCTCTCTGAAACAAGGTCCTCTTCTTTCGGGATTTGTTTGGAAACCACCACCACCACAGGGCCCTGCCTCAGTTGCTTCTGAGAGCCCACCACCACCCCCAAAGAACTTCTTTGGTACCACACCAAAGTTGCCCTGTCTTTGGTGCTCTGTCGATGCCAGGATCCTGTCAAATGGATTGCATAGTCTAGTACAATCCTGTCATTTCCATACTCATAACAAAACCACCACACGCCAGTCATCCCCTGCAGTTTCTGGATGGTGACATTTTTACAAACTAAGTAAATTACCTTTACAGTTTAGCCTAGACAGACCCCTCCCCCCCCACCCCCCCTCACCCCCGAGCAACGCTATGTACAGAGTCACTCTTTGAATGACTTAGGCAGCTGCTTTGGTGACATATGAAAACGAATATATGTCAGTGAGAATGTTAAAAAAAAAAAAATCTCATAATGACAGCCAAAATCAGCTCCTCCACCTATAAGAGTTTGAAGATGGTGCCTTGAGGGACTAGGCATGCAAGCATCTTGCATTTTGCACAGAGCATGAAGCCTTAAATTACTTAGCAGGACCCAGGAGTCTTGGCATCATTTGCTCTGTCATTTGGGCAAGTCCTCTCTCCACAGCCAGCATCACAGAGCACAGGCTCCAGTCCACAGGTCTAGCCAATACCCAGGATGGTACTGTTCTTTAGAGGGTGTGAGGAACCCAAGGTCTACACATCCCTCTCCATGCCCACCTTCCTGAGACTCCTGGGAAATGGATTCATTTCCCCTAAGAGAAAACCCTGCCCTCCTCCCACAGCCTGTGAGCCCTCATCTCCCACCTGCCATTGCACCCTCCATGATGGCTGCAAAGATCCAAATGACCCAGATTAGGGCCTGTCCAGGACACACCCAGTCCCCGCTCATCTGGTTGGCCTGCCTGAACTGTCTGGATATCTATCCACAGTTCCTCCTGGCCTCAGAGAACTTCAGTCAGGGACCAGAAAGTGCTGTCTGTGAGTGGACAGGTGCCGAACAGGCAAGACACTGGACGCAGAAGAAACCAAGAATAATGTCAAGGTGAGGTTTTCAGAGAATTGGCCAAACGGGACCTTCCTGTTCTGATTTACATACGGAGTAGGTAATGATTAACGCTTGTCCTGAGAAAAGCGCCTTATAGATCTGAACTCATGGGATGACAGAAATTGGAAGAATTCTTGGGATCCGCTAGCCTAGGGCTCTCTCATGCAGATGCCCTGAGGGTCAGATAGTCCCTGTGTTGTAATAAAACACCCGATCTAAAGAAATCACAGAAAGGTTTGTTGAGGCCTGTGGTTTCAAGGGGTTCATGGCAGCTGACGTGGGTGGTGGTGAAAGGTTTTACCATGACAAGCAGGAAGCAGCGAGGACATAGGAAGAAGCCAGAGACAAGAAATCCTCAACGACCTGGTCTAAGTGAATCTCTTCCCGCAGTTGTTTCATCCCCAAAAGCTTCCATAATTTCTCAAAATAGCATCACTAGCTGGGGACACCTGGTCCTGTAGGAAATATTTGATATTCGTTTTATATCAGACACTGACAGAAGCCAGGAAAGGCTGCAAACTTCCAGTGAATGAAGATGACCAGGAGAGAGGCAGTCGGGCATGGTAAGGACTTTGGCAAATGGAACAAAAGATGTATTTGCTAAAGTTACAGTGACTTCTCAGCTTCAGTACATATTTGTCTTATGGCAGGTTTTATGTAGGTCTTATGTAGGTCAGATTTTTTGAATACAGTTTCAATTTTTTTAAAAATGAGTGCTTTTCCTCCACATAACATTTTTTTTTCCCCTGGCTTGAATTATGGTTTGAGTCGGCCCTCTATGGCTATAACCTGTACCTAGGTTTTCCAGTCTATATATCAAGGTATACCTATATATCAAAGTCCAAACGGATAGAGTTATGACACCAATGCCGCCGGGTTTGCTTTTAGCATTCTGATTGCTTAGCAAAGTGCTCTTTCCTATGTAAGTGTAGGCTCTGGGAAACTGCTGGGAGATCCTGGCAATCCAGAGCAAGAACCAGAAACAGCCCCACCTGTGCACAGCCTATGGCTTCACACCTCACAGAGTCAAGAGCCTTGAATGGGATTTCCCAAGTGCTTGAAGACTGAACTGGTAATTGGTAAAAAAAAAAAAAAAA
>JADRCC010519744.1:0-10471 GCA_019843855.1 Hylomyscus alleni
CATCTTAATATCCAATAAAATAGACTTTCAACCAAAAGTTATCAAGCGAGATGAGAAGGATACTTCCTACTCATCAAAGGAAAAATCAACCAAGAGAATGTCTCAATTCTGAACATCTATGTGCCAATGCAAGGGCACCCACATTCATAAAAGTAACTTTACTAAAATTCAAAACACACATTGAACCCCACACAATAATAGTGGGACACTTCAACATCACACTTTCATTAATGGACAAGTCATTGAAACAGAAACTAAAAGGAGACACAATGAAACTAATAGAGGTTATGAACCAAATGGATTTAACAGACATCTACAGAACATTTCACCCAAAAATAAAAGGATATACCTTCTCAGCAAGCACCTCATGGTACCTTCTTCAAAATTGGCCATATAATCAGTCACAAAACAAGTCTCAACAGATACAAGAATATTGGAATAATGCCATGCATCCTATCGGACCAAGGCTGATCTTCAATAACAACAAAAAACAACAGAAAAGCCACATACCCATGGAAACAGAACAACTCTCTACTCAATGATAACCAGGTAAGGGAAGAAATAAAAACAGAAATTAAAGACTTCCTAGAATTCAATGAAAATGAAGATATAGCATACTCAAATTTATAGGACACAATGAAAGCAGTGCTAAGAGGAAATATCATAGCACTAAGTGCCCTAGTAAAGAAATTGAAGCAATCCTATACTAGCTACTTAAGAGCATAACTGAGAGCACTAGAAAAAGAAGCAAATACACTAAGATGAATAGATGGCAGGAAATAGACAATCTCAGTCCTGAAATCAACCAAATAGAAACAAAGAGTACTAAACAAAGAGTCAACAGAACCAAAAGCTGTTTCATTTTGTTTTTCTTGAGAAAAATCAACAAGATAGATAAACTTCTAGCCAAACACTAAAGGACCCAGAGACAGTGTTAAAATCAACAAAATTAGAAGTGAAAAGAAATACATAACAACAGAAACAGGAAATTCAAAAAAATCATCAGTTCTTACTACAAAAACTCTACACTCAACAAAACTGGAAAATCTAGATGAAATGGATGGTTTTCTAGGCATATACCACATATCAAAGTTAAGTCAAGATCATGTAAACTATTTAAACATGCCCAAATCCCCTAAGGAAATAGAAGAAGTCATTAAAAACCTCCCAACCAAATTTAAAAAAAAAGCCCAGGGCCAGATGACTTTAGTGCAGAATTCTAACAGATCTTCAAAGAATAATTAATACCAATATTCCTCAAACTATTCCACAAAATAGAAACAGAAGAAACACTACCTAATTCATTCTATAACCCACAATAATTTTGATATCTAAACCACATAAGGACCCAACAAAAAATGAGAACTTCAGATCAAATCCACTTATGAATATTGATGCAAAAATACTCAATAAAATTCTTGCAAACTGAATCCAACAACACTTCAAAACCATAATCCACATAATCAAGTAGACTTCATCTCAGGGATGCAAGTTAGCTTTTAATATTTGAAAATCCATTAATGTAAGCCACTCTATACACAAACTCAAAAAAAAAGTCACATGTTCATCTTCTTAGATGCTGAAAAGGCATTTGACAAAATACAACATCCATTCATGTTAAAAGTATTGGGAAGATCAGGAATTCAAGGTCCTTACCTAAACATAAAAAAGCAATATACAGCAAACCAATAGCCAATATCAAATTAAATGGAGAGATACTTGAAGCAATCCCACTAAAGTCAGGGACAAGACAAAGATGCTCACTCTCCCCATATCTATTCAATATAGTACTCAACATTCTAGCTAGAACAATAAGACAACAAAAGAAGGTCAAAGGGATACAAATTGGCAAAGAAGAAGTCAAGTTACTGATATTTACAGATGATATGATATTCCAATATTCATATTTGCAGATGAATTCTACCAGAGAACTTCTCCAGCTGATCAACAACTTCCTCAAAGTGGCTGGATATAAAATTAACTCAAAGAAATCAGTAGCCTTCCTTTATACAAATGATAAATGGGCTAAGAAAGAAATTATGGAGATGACACCCTTCGCAATAGTCACAAATAATATAAAATATCTTGGGGTAACTCTCAACAAATAAGCGAAAGGTCTGTATGACAAAAACTTCAAGTCTCTCAAGAAATAAATCAAAGAAGACCTCAGAAAATTGAGAGGTCTCCCATGGTCATGGATTGGTAGAATTAACATAGTAAAAATGGCCATCCTACCAAAAGCAATCTATAGATTCAACACAATCTCCATCAAAATTCCAACACAATTATTCAAAGATATGGAAAGAGTAGTTCCAAAATTCATCCAGAAAAACAAGAAACCCAGAATAGCTAAAACAATTCTTAACAATAAAAGAACTTCTGGGGCAATCACCATCCCTGACCTCAAACTATACTACAGAGTAATAGTGATAAACACTGCATGGTATTGTACAGAGACAGACACATTGATCAATGGAATAGAATTGAAGACCCAGAAATAAAACCACATACTCACAGACATTTGATCTTTGACAAAGATGAAAATATACAATGGAAAAAAGAAAACATCTTCAATAAAGAGTGCTGGTCTAACTGGCAGTTTGTATGTAGAAGAATGAAAATAGAACCATATTTGTCACCTTGCACAAAGCTCAAGTTCATGTGGATCAAGGACCTCAACATAAAACTAGATACACTGAATCTAATAGAATAAAAAGTGGGAAAGAGCCTCAAACAGGACTGAAGCCCTGAGGGCCAGCAGAAAGAATAGAAATAAGCCACTTTGGGAAGTAGTAGATAGGGGAACCTTCTAGAGTGTTCCAGAGACCTGGGAGGTGAGAGACTCTCAGGACTCAAAGTGGGGGAGCTTGTACAAAGTGCTCTACAGTGGAAAGAGGCAACTTGTAGATTCCACCTCCAGTGCAGGGCAAGGACATCAAGTGGAGGGATGAAGTTGCCATCCCACAGTCAAAAGCCCTGAGCCACATTTGTTCCTGTCTTAGGGAACTGCAAGGAAAAAAATGGAGAACAGCATGAGAGAAAGGAGGTTTAGCTCAAATGGGGATCCAGCTCAAGGGGAGACCCAGAGCCCTGACACTATTACTAATGTTAAAATGTGTTTGCAAGCAGGAGCCTAGCATGGCTCCCTGCTGAGAGACCCAAAAATCAGCTCACAGAGTCAGATGCCAACCAGTAGAAGCCAGGGATCCCTGTTGCTGAATGAGTGAAAGACTGAAAGAAACTGAGAAGGAAGGGTGGCCCAAGGGAAGACCAGCAGTCTCAACTGACCAGGACTCCCTAACTCAGACACTGAATCACCAACCAGGCAGCGTTACCAGCTGATATGAGTCCCGCTTCCTCCCAACACATACACAGCGGAGGACTGCCTGGTCTGGCCTCAGTCAGAGAAGATGAACCTAACCCTCAAGAGACTTGAAGCCCCAGGGAATAGGGAGGTCTAGTGGGGTGGAGGTAGGGGGTGGGAACAACCTCTCGGAGAGTTGGGGAGGAGGTAATGGATGGAGAGAAGTTAGGGACAGACCCAGAGGCAGGTAAAGTCTGGACTATAAAAAAGGGTTAAAGAATAAAAATAAATAATTTTTTTTTAAAAAAGAAAATTGTCTACTTATTTTATATTTTCAAATAGGTGCAATAGTTTAAAAGTACATCCTTATGATTTTCTGTATTTCTTGTGTCTATTGTTATATCTTTTCTTACATTTTTTGGTTAGGTGTGACAGTACACACTTTTTTTTTTAAGATTTATTATCAGATCTCATCACAGATGGTTGTGAGCCACCATGTGGTTGCTGGGATTTGAACTCAGGACCTCTGGAAGAGCAGTCAGTGCTCTTAACCGCTGAGCCATCTCTCCAGCCCTTCTCTTCAATTTTTTTTTATTTTTCTTTTTAATGAACAAACAAAAACTCCTGTTGCCTCCCCCCTCCCCATGCCTGCCACCCCACCTTCTCCCACTTATCTGCCCTGTCCTTCCCCTACACTGGGGCACAGAACCTTTTTTTTCTATCTTTTAGTTAAATTGGTAGTGTTTTGATGCTTTGATGATTTTCTCAAAGAAGCAACTCTTTCTTCCATTGATTCTTTATATTGTTCTTTTTGTCTCAATTTTATTGATTTCTACCCTGAGTTTGATTATTTCTTGCCATCTACTCCTTTCAGGTGCAATTTCTTTTAGTTCTAGAGCTTTTATGTGTTAAATTGCTAGCATGATATCTCTCTACGTTTTTTTTTTGTTTGTTTTTGTTTTTGTTTGATTGGGATTGTTGTTGTTGTTGTTGTTTGGATTTTTTTAATATCAGCACTTAGTGCTATGAAAGTGCCTCTTGTAATGCCTTTCATTGTGTTTTATAAGGTTGAGTGTGCTGTATATTCATTTTCATTAAGTTCTATGAAATCTTTAATTCCATTCTTTGTCTTGACCCATCTCCTCTTCAGTAGAGAGTTGTTCAGTTTTCATCAGTTTGTGAATTTTCTATTTTTTTCTATTTAATCCATGGTGTTTTGATAGAATATAGGTATTATTTCAATTTTCTTGTATCTACTGAGACTTGCTTTGTCCATGAGTATGGTCAGTTTAAGAGAAAGTTCTTTGAGGTGTTGTCTTAGTTAAGGTTTTGCTTCTGTGAACAGACACCATGACCAAGGCAGCTATCATAAAGAACAACATTTAACTGGGGCTGGTCCAGAGGTTCAAGTCCATTATCATCAAGGTGGAAGCATGGCAGCATCCAGGCAGGTGTGGTGCAGAAGGAGCTAAGAGTTCTACATCTTCATCTGAAGGCTGTTAGAAGAAGACTGGCTTCCAAGAAACTAGGACGAGGGTTTTAAAACCCAAGTCAATGTCAGGCAGTGATGGGGCACACATTTAATCCCAGCACTTGGAAGGCAGAGGCAGGCAGATTTCTGAGTTCAAGGTCAGCCTAGTCAACAGAGTGAGTTACAGGACAGCCAGGGCTATACAGAGAAATCTGTCTCAAAAAAACAAAAACAAAAACAAACAAAAAACAAACAAACAAACAAAAACCAAGCCCACAGTGGCACATCTATTCCAACAAGACCACACCTCCTAACAGTGCCACTCCGTGGACTAAGAATACTCAAACCACCACAAGTACTGAGAAAAAAAAATTCTTTTATGTTTAGGGAGATTGTGCTGTAAGTATCTTTTAGGTTCATTTGGTTCATAATGTCAATTCACTCCAGCATTTCTGTTTAATTTTTGTCTGGTTGATATGTCCATTGTTGAAAGTGGGTATTGAAGTCTCCCACTATCGGTATGTGAGGATCAATGTATGATTTAAGCTATAGTAGTGTTGCTTTTACAAATCTTGGTGCTCTTTTGTTTGTGGCATAGATGTTAAAAATTGAAATTTCTTCTCCTTTTTCCCTTTGATGAATGTGTAGTATTCTTATCCACCTCTTTTGATTAGTTCTTTTTCTCATTTGCTTGGAATAACTTTTTCCAACACTTTATCATGAGGTAATGTTTATCTTTGATGTTGGGGAGTTTCTTGTATGCGGTAGGATGGGTACTATTTTTGTATCTATTCTGTTAATGTGTCTCTTTTTATTGGGAAATTGAGGCCAATGATACAGAGATATGCCAATGATCAATTATTGTAATTCCTGTGACTTTGTTATTCTTAGTAGTGGTTGTGCTGCTGCTGCTGGTATGTGTGTATACATGTGTGTATACATGTGTGTATACATGTGTGTATGTGCGTGTGTGCATGTGCGTGCGTGTGGATGTGCGCATGTGTGTGTGCGTGCATGCATGCGTGTGTGTGTGTGTGTGTGTGTGTGTGTGTGTGTGTTTCCCTTCTCTTGGTTTTATTGTAGTAAGTTTATTTATTTCCTGTGTTTATAATTAACCTCCTTAGTTTGATTTTTCAATCTAACACTGTCTTTAGTGCTGCATTGATAGATAGATATAGATAAATAGATAGATAGATAGATAGATAGATAGATAGATAGATAGATAGATAGATAGATAGATGTTAGTGTTTAAATTTGACTTTATTGTAGAATATCTTATTTTCTTTGTGTATAGTGATTGAAACTTTTGCTGGGTTTAGTAGTCTGGGCTAGTATCTGTGGTCCTCCTTTTAGAATCAACAAGACACCTGTCCAAGATATTCTAGCTTTTATAGGCGCCATTGAAAAGTCAGGTATAATTCTGATAGGTCTGCCTTTTTATGTCACTTGGCATTTTTTCTTTCAGCTTTTAATAGTCTTTCTTTCTTCTGTATATTTAATGTTTTAATTATTGTATAAAGAGCAGTCTTTCTCTTCTGGTTCATTATATTTGGTGCTCTGTAAGCTTCTTTCTTTATAAGGAAAAGTTTCTTTTATGATTTTATTGAAAACATTTTATGGACCTTTGAGCTGTGATTCTTGTTCTTCTTCTATTTCTAATCTTCTTAGATTTGATAATTTCATAGTATCCCAGATTTCCTGAATGTCTTTTGTTAGGAATTTTATGGATTTAACATCTTCTTTGATTGGTATATCCGTTCCTTCTACAATATATTTAGTGACTAAGAGTCTGCCTTTCTTTCCTTGTACCTTGTAGGTGAAATTTCTCTCCATAGTTCCTGTTCACATTTCTAGATTTTGCATTTCCAGAATTCTCTAAGTTTGTGGGGGGTTTTTGTTGCTTCTGTTTCTATTTTCAGGTCTTGAACAGTTTTATTCATTTCCTTCACCTTTTTGTTTCTCTTGGGTTTCTTGACTTTCTTTGAAGGGATTTATTAATTTTCTTGAATTGTTTGTGCTTTCATGGCCTTTTTGAGGAAATTATTTATTTTCTCTGTAAGAACTTTTTTAATTTCCTCTTTACAGATTTATATCATCCTCATATAGTTGGTTTTAGAGTCATTTTCTTGTGCCTCAGTTATGTTGCATTATCCAGGGCTTGCCATGATAGGATAGCTAGGCAATGGTAGAGATATATTGATTGCTCTGGCTGCTTTGATTATGCTGGAATGTAGCCATCTGTTTTTTGAGTGATTGTAACTCTAGGTACTTATTTCTGGATTTGTCTTTGTTTGGTGGTAGTTTTGTTCCTTTGTTTCTTTTTTCTCTGCATGTTCAGAGTGCATTTGCTAAGTGTTGCCTCTTCTCCTCACCTGCTTGACTGGTTTGTTCAAGTGCAATCTATGCTGGGTTTGACAGCTGAGAGAAAGGGAGGCCAGGGGGAGATAGTCTGAGGGATCCACAGGAGGCATGGAGAAAGCAGAGCAATAGACTCTGCTCAAGGTACTAGACCTCAAAAATTGAGTCTGAGGTAACAGATAGAATGGGGAAGTTCCAAGGACAGCATACCTGATCTTCTTACAGGCATGGTGTCTATGTAGTTGAGCAGGGAGTATCTGCTTCAGTTGGGAACTGGGACACAGAAGAGGGAAGGGAAGGCAGAGGGGGATGGTTGGGTCTTTTGGTAGGCATTCCCGAATTGTGGGCTGCTGAGTCCCACTTGGCCATGTAAGGAGGGGAATGGCATGTTTCCCCTGAAACAGAGCCAGAAGGGCAATATGGTAGGATGCTACGACCTTCAGGATAGCTCTTAAGGCTGTAGGAAAGAACAATGAAAAGATGAGTTCAAAATATATATACTTTCTCAACTATGAAAATATAAGAGTAGAATATGAATTATATAAGGAGCTTCACATATCTAAAGGAACAAAGGCAGGTGTACTGAGAGTATGAGATAGCTTGTCAGAGATACTAAGGAAGAAGATAAAGAGAGCACAGGGCGAGACCCCATCCAGCTAAGTTTTGTTTTATTCTGTTTGTTTGTTTTGTTTATACTTACAAAAGCAAGCAATTTCCTCTGAGTTCAAGTTCAGCCTTGGGACAGAGGTAGTTTAGGTCCAGGCCTCAGGCACAGTAAGAATGGTAATTTCAGGGTGGGATCCCACCCAGTTATCTTATTGTCTGTGCTTGTTTTTGCTGTCTTTTTCTAAGAATGTACAATCGATGATCCCTAAATCTCTTGGATCTAAACTTGCTGTGCTCTACACTTCCAAAAGCCTCTTATCTTGGGGGTTACACTTCCCACTCTTAAAAATCTCTTATCTCTATGATTTCTCTTTCTAGCTATGATTTCTCTGCACTTTGCTCCCAAAAATCCTCTTAAGATTATGCTGTAAACTTTATATCAGGATTTGTAGTTTCATTGGATATAGTTTAAAAAAAAATCTGTAACATGTGTAACAAACTTTGGCTTTAAACTTATAAAAAGAGCTTATAATTAAAAACCTATTCATAGCTAATCTTTATTTCCTACAACTTACTGTGTATATATGTGTATGTGTAAATCAACTGTGTGTGTATGTGTGCGTGTGTGTGTGAAATTTGCATTCAACTCATTAAAAAAATGTCTACTAGAAAACATGTGATATACATATATAGATAATAGATAGATAGATAGATAGATAGATAGATAGATAGATAGATAGTAGGAAAAACATCTTTTTAAGTAGCAGTCATGTGGGTCTCTTCTTGGCTGAAAACCTTATCAGAATAGAAGCAACTACATAACTTGCAGCCATGTTTACTAAGGTAAAGGGTACATGCCTTGTAACTTCAACAGCTTAAGATGAATATATGGTATAAAGCAACAATTGTAAAATTTTTCACTCCTACTGAACCCTCTGTTGATTATTGTATCTCATTTCAGACTAAGGAGACAACAATTGATTGGTATGGGATTTTGCATAGTGATAAAAATTTAAGGTTCTAACCATCTACTCAGATTAACAAAAGCTGGTTTAAGATGTATGTCAAACTACTTACATTGTGGCTAGTTTTACAATACCAGGCTTCTAAAAAGTTAGATAAAAAACAGCGTATGTTTAACCGACCACCTGCCTCCCCTTGTCAAAGCTGCCACTGGGCCCTGCCTGCCTCACAGCCATGGGAAAAGCTTGGCCTTGCAAGCCCCTATCTACCCCTAAAACAACTTTCCCCTTGTCAGAGAAGCCACTTTCCTATGCACACGAGGTAGCCCCTCCCTCTCTGCCTCTCTCCCTCTCTGCCTCTCCCTCTCTGCCTCTCTCCCTCTCTGCCTGGGACTAATATAGTGAGGACTAGCAGCTCTGTCCACCACAAGAATAGTGTGCACCTTGCTGAGAAACAGGATGCAACTTCAGGCACTTCCTTTCCCCCACCTGCCTGGGACTCAAACAGCCAGAAGCACTGGGCCATGGTTTCTGGCTGCCAGGAGGAAGAACCACCCCGGCCAAAGCCATGTCACTACCATCTAGCAGCACCTTTGCCCCGCGGGTCCCATGTCGCCATCTGGAATGTGTGTGCCTGGTGCCTCAACCGGACATACACATGTGCCTGTCTTGAGCTCTACAGACCTGCAAGGCTGCTCATCCCCAACCATTCAGACACTCTCGCGCTTCCTGGAGCTGCTTCCACCTGTACACCAACTCTAAGATAAATGTTTCTCTACTAAGGAAAAAGTGTGTTTTTCTCTACTTACACAACCTGTCAAAGTTACTTAAGATTTTCATTCCTACCCTGTCCTGTATTACTTTCTAATGCCATTGAATTATGGTGTGCTCTATTCAGATATAACCAATAGATATAGCCCTCAATCTTGTCAGAAGTCTGCTAATTATTAATATATGATAGACAAAATCTCCCAAAGCCTTTAACAGTTTACCCCCACAAGATCTCAGAAGATTTAGACAGCTTCAAGATTCTACCTGAATTGCAATATGATAACCACTGGTAACCACAGTGGGCAAAACTGGATACCCTAAATCAAATGACTTATCTAAAACAAGGTAAGCCATTTCTCATGTCACACATATCCATTCCACAGAGAGGAAAAAAAAAAAACCCTACTGTCTTCTGCACTTGAAAGCCAGCCTGACTCTGTCCAAGTTGCCACAGAGACCACAGGGAAATGTTGGCTAGTGAACTCTGTCATTTTTTAAAATAATATATGACTGCTAGATTATTGATTATTCCCCAGATTTCTGACTACATTGACAGCTAAGGTAACTGTAGCTTGACAGCTAGAAAAAACTTTCACCGATATAATTGGTTAATTCCTTACCAAAACTCAGGTTTCGTTGATTAAATACTTCATATTTCCTCCTCTTGCTGTGCCACTGTCCTAACATTATTTGAGTTCTTAACTCTAATGAAACATTCTACTCTATGGTCCAACTTTTTAAACACACACACACACAAAAATAGTTTTGTTCCTTCTGCTCCGCAAAAGGCTCATCTTAAAGACTGTTCATGTTGTTAGCTCAAGTTGTTATACCTTTTGTAACCTTATAAGCTACAGGAAACCCACTCCTATCTACCTCTCATGGACCAAATAGACTCCATCCAGATAAGTACATCTGCCTAAAGTTCCCACTTCCTACCTATTCCAGAGGGTAACCTCCAGATGCTGTAATCTCCTCTCACAGACACTGATGCTTCTA
>JADRCC010519765.1:0-11375 GCA_019843855.1 Hylomyscus alleni
TGAGCCACCACTGCCCGGCCCCCTTTTCCTTCCCTACAAATCTCTTTCTCACTTCCATATTATTTATTTTGGGAGGTGGGGGATTGTATCCATTGCATTTAATTACAGTTACTTGCAATGACTAGGGTGGGGGTTACTAATATCAAGGCAACTCCCCAGTGCCTTCACCACTAAAGACAATGACTCCTCCACCTACAGCCTGAAGATCCTCAGGTATGGGTGAGAATGCACTAGACTCTCTCCATTTGTGCCGGAGTGTCAATGGGCCCAGTCTTCTGCAAGTTTATGCCAGCTTCCTCTTCCTAAAAGGCATTTGCCCTATACGATTCACCACACTGGAATCTTCAACCTCAAGCTCTAGGTAATAGGATCATTATAGCTAATAATTGCCAGCTGGTTGAAAATAACATTTTGGCATATTTCAAATTTGTATGTAGCCGCAGTATATTTAATACCTTGTAAATCATCTTGAAATCATTGCTACTGAACATATTTTTGAGATTTATCCATGTTAAGTGTTGTTCTGTCAGAGAGTCCATTGCTTTTCCAAACAAACACTTGGCAAGAATGCTTCATGACCTTTTTTTTTTTTTCTTTTTTTTCTCACATACTGGTAGATATTTGGGATTTCTAGAGTTTTGAGAAATCTTATGAAGTGTGCTCAGGTTATTTCTTGAGCAACATGAGCCATGAAAATTTGAAGCCTTAAGTTTCTGGGCTATCCCATTTGGCCCTGTGGATTAGAATTCCCATTACCCTCCAGTCTTATCAACATCTGATTTCAATGATACACAGGAAAATCTTCATGACACTTAGGAAATATATTCTGTAAAATCATGCTTATGTATTTGGGAAAGCAAACTGAATTTGATACCAGGAATATAGATTCTAGGCATGGCTAACAGGGCCCTGAGCATCAGTGAACCACAGCCTGCCCTGACTGCTTGGATACATTTCCACAGTTCTTTTGTGTTGAGATTTCCACTATCATAGAGTTCTCAAAAATATGTAGAAGGCAATTGTGAGGATAAAGCAAAACAAGCGAGAAAACATACTACATATACAGCAAGCATTTATAATAACCAAGTGAGTAGATAACATGGCTTAAAGTTATTCTAAATTCTAAAATAATGGTTTATTGCTCAACTGTGGACATGCTATGTACTTTATTTATCTTTTATGAAGTTATTGTGGATGAGTCTTAGAGTAACATAATGCATGATCATTTTCCCACTCAGGATAATGGGAAATTTTCTTCTGAAAAGCACTTTTGCATAAATCGTTTGATGAATAGGAATAAATTATGAACATAAAAGAGGAGGGACATCATCATATCCACCAGAATCCTTGTCACTTCTTAATTTTTCATTTTTTACATTTGTATGTATTTTTTAAATTCACTACTAGCAACCTTGCCATTAATAACTATTGTGACCCAATTTCACAGAGCATGAAGCCATCGAGATTCAGGGGACTCAGGAAAGTTGCTTGCGACTGCTATGGCACAGTAACATACACTTGATGTCTTAAAGCAAGAGAAATGTGTTCTTCAGCTACTCTGTGACCAGAAGCACAATGAATGGCAAGACATTGGCTGAGACCAGGTCCCTCCAGAGTCTCCAGGACACACTCCTTCCTTGCTTCTTCCAGATCTTGGTGACTGGTGGCATTCTTGGCTAACTCCGTGGTCATGTGGACTTTTCCCTTTTCATGTGTCCTGCTTCAGCCCTCCTTCTTTTATACATATGAGGTTATGTTCACAAATCCCAGAAAATTGATGTAGATAGTTGTGGCCAATTTTCAGTCTAGTACTCTAGGTCAAGGTTACATAAAACAAGTTCAGATGTAGGATGTAGACACCAGATGCCATAGTCATCCCATTGGATGTGCTCCTTTCTGTCAGGAAAGGTTGTCATCCATCTCTGTCCCTGCTCACATCTTAGCATCACTGAGCCTTGAGGTTAACAAAACAAACTCCAGCCCTTCCTGAGGAGCAAGGGCAAAGGTTAAGTTGCCATTAACAAATGCCATTGTACACTCTTGGATTTCTTCCTGATACCTAATCATCCCCCTAACTCTGCTACACAAAAGTAGCCTGGAAGGAATATTTATCTTTGCTCAGTATTTTGCTATCTCAGAAGTTCCCATCAGTCTCTAATATAACAGAGGAAATCATGGCAAAAACGTGGATGGGATTCATAAAATGAGTCCCCCACATAGGTCATTTTGGCAAACTTATTATTCTGAGTTTAAAGAATTTGAGTTAAAAATAGAAGACTAAAGAAAAAATACTCTAATGTTCCTCCTTTATCTTAGAAGTGCTCAGTGAAAGGGGCCATCCTTAGGCAGAGAGCAAGAAGCATTCTGATGATAAGGTTGTGTGAAGGGACACACCTACTAGCAAGCTCTTGTTAAGCCAGCCCTTCCTTGCCTCCAATCATGCTCTAGCCAAGCCCCTTGTATTCTTCCTCTCGGCATTTCCTAACATTTCCCCAGCTAATAAGTGGTCAATTCTAACTGTATCTGTGTTCTGAATGCTAGTCTTCAATACATTCTCGTGTGTTTCTGCAGTTCACAGGTCTCACATTGAGTGATATCAACCCTCTTCCTCAAAACTCTAAGAGCTACATTTTTGCCTCCTCAGCAGCTTCATTCATTTTGCTCTTGTTTATTTTTCCAGAATTTATTTTTTCAAAAAGATTTGTTTGCCTTAGTTCATTTGTGTGAGTAGTTTGCTTGTATATACATATGTGCACTGTGTGCATGCCTGGGGCTTTGGAGTTCAGGAAAGTATGTTTGCTTCCCTAGAAAGAGAATTACAGGCAACTGTGAGTCAGTACTAGGAATTGAGCACAGTCCTCTGCACGAGCAGTAAGCCATTTCAACCTCTGAGCCATCTCTCCAGCCACTTCTCAGACTATTTGCAGCTACTTAAGAATTAAAAATGAATGGGAAAAGGAAACCACCCTGAATTTTCTGGTCTGCCCCAGGTTCACCCTTGAAGGATAGTCAAACCAAGTTGCTTGGGTCGAGCGTGGCAAATGACAGGCGAGATGGCTAGATAGCGATGGACAATGAATGATCATCTGTAACTAATAGGGGTGAGGAGGTGGTGGCATCTCCAGGACAAGACAGAGACCCAGGATAAGGAGGTGCCCAATAACCAATGGAGATGACTTTAGCTGTGACTCACTACATTGGGGATATGGAACCTGAAGAAGCCCCCCCCCCCCCCCCCCCCCCCGTGCCCCTGTAGTCATACAGGAGCTCCAGTGGAGCAATAGAGACACCAACCTACCCACACAACTTTCACTCAAAATGTATCGTGTCTACAAGAAATGTAGGCAAGAGGAATGGAGCAGAGACTGAGGGATAACCAGTAACCAGCCCAACTTGAGATCTATTCCATGGGTAAGCACCAACTCCTAACACTATTGATGATACTCTGTTATGCTTGCAGACAGGAGTATGTTGTCCTTTAAGAGGGAGGCTCCACAGATCAGCTGACTCACACTCAGAGCCTAACAGTGGATGGAGCTTGGGGATTCTTATGGAAGAATAGGAGGAAAGATTGCTGGCTCAGCAGGATATAAGAACTCCAACAAAGACCAACAGAGTCAACTAACCTGAACTCTTGGGGCTCTCAGATTCTGACCCACCAATGAAAGAACATAAAGTTCCATGACCACTCATCTACTGTAGTAAAATCCGAGAGTTCACGGATCAGAGGCATACAGTTTCAAGGAAGCCAGCCTCCTGGAATTCATTCGTTGGCATCTCCTAACTCAGAGGTAGCCCAGATTTGTCCTTGTATTAGTTGACGGAAGGTCTCGCGTGCTAGGTGCCCATCAAGATATGATTTACTAATAGCTAGACAAAATTAAATATTGCTCTCTGACCTCCACCAATGTTCTAACATCTTAGTCAAACTCTAGCTTGGAATTTTGCAGGCAATGTTACACATTCAGACTAATTGCCTCTGGCATTGTTAGGGAGATAATGAAGTGGGGTAGGGCATTGAAGTTTACTGACTAGAAGTTGATAATCCCAGGGCAAAGTCAAGTTTTCAGTCATGTACAGCAGTTGAATCACTCCCAGGGATTAGAAGAATGAGACTCCTAGGACATGTCTCTGCTAGTCCAGAAAATTAGCATAGTGGGCATTTACTAAGGATGGATGGGACCTTGAGTTGAGTGTGTATGTGTTTGTATGTGTGTGTGTGTGTGTGTGTGTGTGACAGTGTACTGCACAGCATTCAAGATTCAAGCCTCTACCCTCCTGTCTAGCTCGCCGCAGCACCCCAGGACTCCAGATGACCCGCACAGGCCTGAGCGTGTTCAGAGCCTAGGAGTGCTGCACCGATCCAGAGGAGATGGTTGCTCTTTTAGACCCAGTGTGTTTCAGTTGGCCTCAGATGTACCTTGACTGCTGAGCTACCTGACTTTTCTTTTTCATTTGTAATGACCATAAAGGTCAGATGTTTAATTTTAAGAATATACATTCGGACACTGCACTTCCTTGTGTCATGTCTGCCATTTTTTAATGCCGACGTGACCAGGACCTGTTTCTCCCGTGGGTTGAGAGAGGCCAAGGCTGGCTGGTCTGTGGCAGAGCTGAACCTAGGCCTCCCTGCACATATGTCACAGATGTGCTGCTTGACCTTCATGTGGGTCCCGAACAACTGGGGCTCGGGCCATCCCAGGAGCTGTTGCCTGTACGTAGGATATGTTGTAATAGCTGTGCTTCCTTTCTGGCCTCAGTGGGAGAGGAAACGCCTAGCTTTGTAGAGTCTTTTAGTCCCAGGGTCAGATGGATACCCAGAGAGACCTCTATGCACTCAGAGAAGGGGAGGGGGTAATGGAGGAAGGATTGTGGGAAGGAGTAACCAGGAGGGGGCAGTGAGTGGGAGGTAAAGTGAATAAATAAAAAATTAAAATTAAAAAATTAAAGTAAAACAAAAGGCATTGGGCTTAAAGTCCGTACAGAAGCTAGAAGACACTGAGGTTCCCACCTATTTGCTGTGCCAAATCTGCAAGGCTCTGTGTGCTTAAGTCACATCACTGCAAGCAGCAATGCTCCCAGTTACATATATGCAGATTCCCTGCAATTCCACCTAGCCTTTCTTTTTTAGAGTCTACTAAGGCTTGTTATTTCATATAAAATACAGAATATCCCATGTAGGCTCATCCACAAGCTCTCTTCTCATCTAAGTCAGCCTTTGCGTTAATTTTAGACATACTACAAATTCCACAGGATGGACTTATTTTTACGTAAGTATCTTTTTTTTTTTTAAGTAAGCAGAAAAAAATAACCTAGGCCTATATACTTACTTTTTGCTTATGATTTCCCCCACATTTTTATTTTCTTTTGTGTATGTGTGTGTATGTACATTTGTGTATGTTTGCATAAGTTTTTGTGTGTGCAAGTATCTGTGAATGGTCTCTCACTATCCTGAAATTCACCAAATGGGTTAGGCTGGCTGGTAGACACATCCTAGAACTTGCCTATGTCTGCTTCCCCAGTGCTGGGATAAGAAGTGTGTTACACTACCCTCCTTGGTTTTTACATGGACTCCATGGGTAAATGCTAGTCTTCATGCTTGCAGAGCAAGCACTTTTCTGACCTAGGTATCTTCCTAGTCCTTTCATATATTTATTCCCATCTTGTAAACTTTCCTTTATTCATTATTGTGGTATAGTTTGGCCTGTTGGTAAAATTTGTCACTTTTTCTTTGCATGCGAACATCTTTTATTCAACTCCATTCTTGAAGTGTAGTTTCACTGGACCTGTAATTATTTTCCTTTTGCATATTTGTAGCCATGCATGTGACATGTATGTGGCCTTCATAGATTAGCACAGCTGTGGCTTCCTACAGGAGACCCTGACCTATACTCATGTCATCAAACAAACAGAGCTAGATGGCAGATACCAGCTCTATGGTAGCAAGGCAGTTACTATTTCCTCTTGGAGAGAGTGAGAGGGAGAGAGGGGGGGTGAGGGAGGGAGAGGGAGAGACAGAGAGACAGAGATAGAGAGACAGAGGGACAGAGACAGAGAGAGACAGACAGAGACAGGGAGACAAATCACAAGACCCTCCCACCTGCTCTAGATACAGGCAGTCTAAGAAATGTTAAGACGTTAAATGATTAATGAATGTTGGAGTCTTATCCTCTTATGAGCTACTCATGATCCTCAGTGACCACATAAGTCCATCACTTTGTCAAGCTGGACTTGTCCACCTGTCTGCTCTATATCTATTTCAGGGGAACAGACTTCTCCTGTGTCTCCTTCAGGGGAGTTAGGAACCTCACTAAAGATATTGTCCCCATTTAGAGGTTCTGAGGCAGGTTAGCAGTATTCATCTCTGACAACTCCTGTTTTCTTCTGGCTTCTAGCAAACTGTCCTTTACTTAGATTCTAAGTAATTTGATTATGACATGCATCACGTGATTGTGATAATGGGAATTATCTTTTGCAAAACTGGGAGAGTTTTAGACCATATTTCTACAATCCATACAACCTACAGGCTTGGAATATGTGTTCTTATTAATCCCTGTGGGTTCCTCTTTATTACTAGCCAATGGATGAAAGTGATTTGCTCCACAGAAATGGTAGCCCTGTATTTACAAACTCACCAATTCCATTGTTTACACTTTCTTGTAGTTTTGTTGAAGTTGTTGACAACCATAGGCCTCATGGTACTAATTTAATAGCTTTGACCATTTAAATTTTAGCCACGGAGTTCTGTTCTTCCAACAGTGTAGTAATTGCTTTTCTATTTGAACCTGAGGCTGTTTGAGCAAAGGTCTTTGCTGCTGTTGTTGCAGCAACTACTGTTTTCCAACTTGTTGAGTTTTGAATTTAAGCTCTTGTAATTAATTTCTGGTTTCATTTCATTGTAGACAGAGAATTCAGCCTGTTAACATTTTATATTTCATAATTTTACATTGCTTCTTTGTGGTACAATACATGATCAATTTTCTAAATGTTTTATATCTCCTTAAGAAGAAAGTATGTTGCTTATTTCTAGAGACCAAAACTCAATAAATATTTATTAAATCACCTCTATTCAGTTATTAAAACACTCATGTATTCTGTGTTTGTTTGATCCAAGAAAGATCAATGAAAATGTATTGACGTTTCACACAATTCAACTACCAATTTTTC
Organism: Hylomyscus alleni; assembly: GCA_019843855.1. Lineage (NCBI taxonomy): Eukaryota > Metazoa > Chordata > Mammalia > Rodentia > Muridae > Hylomyscus > Hylomyscus alleni. The sequence goes on from JADRCC010519765.1 coordinate 7,168, forward strand.
CTTATATTTGTAATGTCCTCTGCTTCAAGTACTTTGAAGCTATTACCACATCAATAACAATTCCAAACAGCCAGTCTTCACTATGAAGCCCATCCGAAAGCTAAAGTTCTGTCACATTTGGTATTTTTAATGTCTTTGATTTGATTTTGTCTAAATATTACCCATATTACATTTTGCTTTATTTTACTTTTGCCTGTTAAGCTTTACCAACCTCCTTTCTTCATCTCAATAACCCAATGTATTTCAGGTACATGACATCTTGGTAACTTAAGGTTAATTGTGCTTTTTAGGCTGAAACAGAGAACCATTGTATCTAAACACTTATTCTGTGAACTTCCCATGGGTGAGCCAACCTCACAATATATCTTGATGAACCACTGAGCCACCCTCTAGCCCTGATATTTGATTTCTCTCTTATTTGAACCAGTATTTCATAATTCAGTCTGTGTAAGAATTGTCTAAAAAGTATTTTTGCCACACGTGTCACCCTTGGGTGATGTTTGTAAAATTTAAAACTCAAAGGAGCTTTTTATTAACCTTTGATTTTTATTCTATTCTGGTGGTTTTCTTTCCTAAACCACATATTTAATCCTTAGATTGGTTCTAGGTGTTTAAGTCTGTGGTTTACACTTTCTCTGTTTTAATGTCACATTATTCATTTAAGTGATACTTTTCTATTTTTGAACGACTGTTCAGTATACATTTCAATTTTGTTGACATTTTTCTTCACAGCCTCTAATGGCCATTTCTAAACTGCCAGGCCAGTTAAGGTTCTCTACCCACCCTGGCTTTTTTACCATGGTTTTTTGAGTGGCTCATCTGTATTCCAAACAATCAATCCTATTCTTTTATAATCTAAACCAATTCTCTCACTTTTCCTTTGGCTGGATACTGCAACTGAGGCTGCCAAACTGCTAAAAATCCTTTTGTAGTTCTGAATAACCCCCCCGGAAAGGTAACATTTACTCTAGGGCTCCAGAATATTTTTTTGTCCTTTATCATTTATAAAATTTTAAAACTTTTGCTTATTCCTTCCTGCATGAAATTATTTTAAAATTTTAATCAAAACATAAATAATTTAAAATTTTAGAATGACTTTGAAAGTAGAAAAAAATTATTTTCTATAAAAGCAAAATGCTTTTGTTTATTCTTAAAGAGCTTATACTTGCTATGGAAGAGTTGTATACTGTTGTTTCATGTGGGTTTCTTTAAAAGCATGCTGATGTACAGAATGTATGCTTCAGTTCTCAACCCCTAACTGCTTTTCTAGTACGTGGAATTCCTTGACTTGGTATAGGATCTTCATTATTATATGGTTGAACCTGATTAATAAAACAGAAGTCCCCCAGAACTCAGCACAGGGATAGTGTATTAACCATGACAGATCCTGACAAACATCCTTCCAAAATCTTGTAGAATGTATCCCACTTGGGAAGAGGAATGGCCTTGCTGAAGTGTCTGCATTCTGATCCCTCGGATCTGAAAATACACTAGGTTGTATGCCAAAGCAGAATTCAGATAGCAAAGAGAACAGACATTGATAATTATGAGATCGTATAATGAAGAGGTTGCCACAGGGCTTGTTAAACATAGTGAATGTGTTTATCTGAAGATGAATGGAACGGTGCTTTTGGAGGGAATCATGGACTCCAGATAGAAAAACGTGAAACATTCTCCCAACTCCAGAAAGGAATTCAGCTCAGCAGACACTCTGATCTTAGTCCAATATTAGACCCATTTCAGACTTATGACTCCCTAGAATCACAAAGTAATGCCTCTGGGTTGCTTTGAACCAGTAGTCATGGGAAAGTCCTAACCACCATTTACATTTTCCCAGCTGATACAGAAAAGGCCTTTCTCTCTAATTGTGATGCTTCACGCAAAGCACTTACAGCTAGCTTATAAGGTAAATCACGCTTCTTCATAGTGTCTGCACATTCCTTTTTTTATTTATTTAAATTTTTAAATTAAGTATTTTAATGTTTTAATTAATTAATTAGTTCATCAATTTTCCTTATTCACTGCTCCCCTCCTGGTCACCCCTCCCAAAATCCTTAACCCCTACCTTCTCCCCTTCTCCTCTGAATGGTTGGGGCCTCTCTGGGTATCCCCCTTCCTGGTACATCAAGGCACACCCTCTCCGACTGAGGCCAGAGAAGGCACCCCAGCTAAAAGAATATATCCCCCATACAGGCAACAACTTTTAGGATAGTCCCCACTCCAATTGGTCAGAACCCATATGAAGACCAAGCACCATATCTGCTACAAATATGCAGGGAGTCCTTCGTCCAGCCCTGTATGTTCTTTGGTCAGTGGATTAGACTCTGAGAGCTCCAAGGTCCAGATTAATTGACTCTGTTGGCCTTCCTGCGGAGTTACTACCCCCCCTCTGAGGCCTGCAATCTTTTCCTCTATTCCTTCATAAGAGTCCCCAGGCTCCAACCACTGTTTTACTGTGGGTGTCATGTCTGCACATTTCTGAACCAGGAGAAGGACAGTAGCCAACACATTAGAGACCGTTCCTCTGTCCAGACACAGGCCAACAGAGTCATCAGTTGAAATGTTTAGGTCTGGTGCATGTAACTTTCTATCACTAGAATTCAATAAAGAAATCAAAAGTTGATTGAGAGTAATAACTAATTTTTGTGACAGTGACTCTTTGATGTATCTTATTTTTATAAGAAATTGGAAAAGTTATAGTTGAGGCCACTGCTCAGACATCACTTTAACTTCATAGGTTCTTCAATCCCTTCTCTAATAAGGTACTGTTCCCCAAACACCCTTCCTATAGGTGAATGCAAAATCACATAGTGGATATATTTTCCAAACTGAAGAATTTTTTCTTATTATAATAAGAAGAGGCATGATTTTAATTTAATCTAGTAATAATTTGCCTTCAAGAAAGAATAAAAGATGATCATTTTAAATATTTCTCTCTGGGACTGGATTGATGTCTCTGTCAGGAAAATGCTTGCCTTGCAAACATGAAGATCTAAACTTTATCCCCCAGGACCCACATAAAATACCTGAGCACTGAGGCACTCACTTATAATCCTAGAGCTGGGGTGGGGGGAAGTGACAGATGGATCCCTGTGGTTTATTGGCCAGCCAGACTAGCCAACTTAGAGAATCTCAGGCCAGTGGGACACCTTGTCTCAAAAAACAAGATACACAGTTAAGGATCCTCTACATGTATATGCACTCATATGCACATATGTCTATACACATGTACACTAGCAGAGACACATACTATATACATACAATAAAACATTTCTCTAAAACACAGACAAAATGAAATTTCCATACATTCGATATGACCAATTAGGTATTTTCCTCAACTCACTTGCCTCTGAAAACTACTGTGTTTACACAAGATTTAACTCAAGAGGCTAAAGTCATGAGTAAATATTGTGAGCAAATTGAAAAAGGGATATTAAGTCTAGGGAACAGACTATACTCCTCTAAAGAAAACATTCCAGTTTCCATAGAAGTCCCCCATCATCTAAGCCTCTTCATGGAATCCTGTCCTGCACAATTTCAGCAAGCATGAATGCACAATATAGTCTAATGAATAGCACAGACTCCTGCGTCTTCGGGGACTAGATCTTCCACCATCAAGGTTCTCATAGCTCCCACTATTAGAAGCATGTGCTGTTTTGACATTGCACACAACTCTTGTGTAGATGTCATTGCTATATTGGGCCATGGCTAAACACTGGGCAGTCTCTTTCATTGTCTACCATTATTTGACTACACAGTCCAGCATTTCCACCATCCAGTCACCTAGCTAGACAAGGACTCTTCAGTCTTCATCAAGATTAAGGCCAAGTGCAGAGGACAAGCATTAGGTCTTATCAAAGAAGAACATTACTTTAGCACATGGCTTAGCAGAGCTATCAGAATCCTGAGGAAATTTTGTGAGGCACGTTTGAGTACCAGGAAGCAAACTAGGGACTCGGGTGGGGAGCACGGTCATATTCAGTTTTCAGCTGTTTCGGCGTGGTCCTACCTGGCAGAGCTACCATCTGACTGTCCAGAACACACACATTTTCTTGATTTTCCAGCCAGTGAGAACATGACATGATAGAAAATAAAAGTCATCATGATTCCTTCGGAATGTAAAATGCTCCACTTTTATGGGAACATATAAAATACAGTTACATGCATGGAAAGCAGCAAGAGCCCAAGTGTCAGTCTTGTTCCTCACA
>JADRCC010519768.1:0-20438 GCA_019843855.1 Hylomyscus alleni
CTGGACACATTGTTCAGGAATTTAGTAGCTTCCCCTTGTTTCTGCTAGTATCAGTGTAATTGTTAATGTCTTCATTTATAGAGCAAGTAATGGTGACTTTGCCTCCTAGAGGTGCAGACGGAACAGACTGAGACTGGGTCTTCTAGATATCAGATTGTGGTTCTGAGACTTGGAGATTAGAAATATGTCCAAATAATACATGATATTATGGCAGAATTTTTCTCAAATATCAATCAGGTGCTTTGACCAGTGTTATCTGAGAAATCAAATGAAAGTCAACACTTCTAACCTAGGAGCCAGAGAATGTGTATCCCCAGGAATTATGCAAGGACTCTCCTGTCCTTACTGTATCCTGAGTGGAGCTGATCTCAAAACATATGGACAGCCTTTCAAGAACTACTCAGAGAAGTGGTTCATCCTCTAAACACATGTAAATGAGGAGCACCTCTTGGGTGGCAAGCAGGTGGGAGGACCAGCAGTCTCAATTAATCTGAACCCCTGAGATCTCTCAAAAACTAGACCACCAAACAGGCAGCATACACCAGTTGATATGAGGCCCCCAACACGTATATAGAAGAGGATTGCTGGGTCTGTGTTCAATCAGTGATGATACACCTAACCCTCAAGAGACTGGAGGCCCTAGGGAGTTTAGAGGTCAGGTGGGGAATGGGGACTTCCTCATGAAGACCAGGAATGGGGAGGAGATATGGGATATGGAAGAGTTGGAGGGTGGACTGGGGTTGGGGGAGAATAATATCTGGAGTATAAAAAAGTAAATGGACAAATAATCAAAGGGTTTTTTAACCCAGAAATGTTCTTCTCCAAAGAAAGAACAGGGACAAAAAATGGAACAGAGACTGAGGGAAGGGCCAACCAAGGAATGACCCCACCTAGGAGCTATGTCATATCTACAGACACCAACCCCAACACTGTTGCTGGGGTCAAGAGGTGCTTGTAAGAGCAACCAAGTATTGCAGTTCCTGGGGAGATCTGGCCAGCAACTGACCAATGCAGAGGCGGATGCTCAGCGCCAACTGTCTGGTAGAGCTCAGCGAAACTGGTTGGGGAGCAGTCAGAAGGACTGGAGGAGAGGAATGTAGGGGGATCCTTATTGGAAGAAGAGCATAGGCTGGGCTGGCCTCCCCAATTCTCCCAAAGACTAGACTACAAACCAAGGGGTGTACCTAAATGGATCTTTGGCTCCAGATACATGTATAGCAGAGGATGGCCTTGCCAGACAGCAATGGGAGGGGAGGCCCTTGGTCCTGGGGAGGTTTGATGCCCCAGAGTATGGGAATGTTGAAGTAGTGAGTCAGGAGTGTGTGGGTGGGTGTGTAGGAACTTCCATACAAGAAAAATGGAATGGGGAGGGCAGATGTGGGATAGGGGCATGGCAGAGGGGTAATCGGGAAGTTGAATATCATTTGAGATATAAACAAATGGAATGATTAATATTAATACAAGGAAAAAAAAGAAATTAAGACAGGTAAAGAAGCTTGTGACTGGGACAACAGCATTTTCTACAGGAAGCTTTCTGAGCTTAACATTGTATAAGATTTCTCCCATGCCTGTACCATGCAACTCAAAGCACTCAAATAGTGGCTGCATTTGTTTTCATATGAAACTGTGATAATAAAATGACACCTTCTTTTCTGAATAATTTATTCAAAAGAAGAATAAAGTCAGTGGATTTCTGTTGGTGTCTTCTATTACTCAGACCTTCTGAAACGTGTTTCTTATTATTTTGTTCCCATGACTCTTAAGCTATTTTTGATAAGATGATCTAGGCTTTCATTAGCCCACTCAATTCTCAGTAGCTAGAGTGGGCTAGTGTTCAGTCTTCTTACCAGCCTTTCTGTTTTAGTTCATGGCCCATTATGAATTGTGTTGCCATATTTTCTAGAAAAAGTGCCTTTTACCACATCTAACAATACAACTGTTTTTAAAAAAGGAACAGAATGTGTCTTCTGAATAACCACTATACTTTCACCTCTAACTGAATCTGCTTTGCATACTGTCCCCTTGGGACTCCACACTAATGATAGCTATTATTATTGGCTCCCTAGAGGACAGACAGATTTCCTGGTGTAGTGTAGAAAATTCTTAGCATCTGAACTTCTTCATCTCAGTTTCGTGGTTTTTGTTCCTCTTCACCTCACATGAGAATGGAAAATAGGACAAAGGACTTCTAGAGGCTCCCTCTCACAGAAGATATCTTAAAATATACCAAAGAATGTGATCCTACTATCCAAGTGCTGACAGACTCTTTTATTCTGGGAAAGCATATATACTGTGTTTGCACACACATGTATTACATATACACATATATAATATTTATATATCCATATATATAATCATATATATTTTAATAGTGCAATTATGATGTTATAGATTTGAAAATTTATAAGACTGTAATCTAGTTTCCAGTTACTTGGGTGTTTATACTGGGCACTGAAAAACTGTCATCTTAAGTTTAATCCACATATTCTTGTTAAAAGACATGTACTACAACTTGCTATTAAATTCTGGTTTGGAATATCTCTCTACTGGTTTCAGTTGTCTTGTATAGAAATTTGTCTTCCAATCCCTAGTCAGAGATAGCAAATCATCATTTATCTAATGTACATGTACATGGCAGAGTACAAAAAACCAAAGCTATCTTTCACACAGTATGGTAGCATGTTAGAAAACCTGAAAATCCCTGAAAAGAGAAAAGATTGGATTAACACGAATAAATAACTTCCCATGGATCTGGTTTTGTCTGTGGCTTGGGTTGTCTGAGCCTTTTGGCACTTCTTTTATTTCATTACTAGATGGCAATCTAAACCAAAGTTTGCATGACTTTGCTGTAGACTGGCAATTATATAGAATAGAACCTTGGTAAGAAGAATGAGGCATTTCTGCAAATTTCAGGAGTATAACATTTCAATTACTATGAAAATAACCGGAATAAACATATTTACTTTATTAATTTATATAATTTATTAATTATAGATGAATTTATTGGGACTGAAAAGATAGGTAATTCAATGATTAAGAGAGTATATATCCATTCAAAGGACCTAGGTTTTATTACCAGCATCTATATTTGGTGGCTAAGAACCAACTGTAATAACATCAGTTCTAAGGTATCTCACACCTATTTAAACTTAATTTAATTCAAATTCAATACACACATATACATAAGCAAATACAAAGACCACATTAAAAATGTAAGCTTGTTGTTTTTGTTCTTGGATTATTTGCCTCATCCAAATTTGGAATAAATGTTTATGTTAATCTACCAAAGTAATTCATTCAATAATTTCCAACACAGTTTGAATAACTATTCCATGGCAGTTCTAATCCAAATTATTAGAAAACTGATAAGGATTGAAATTATTTTGTCTTCTTGTATGATAGATAAGACAGGATTATATTATTAAATGAAGCTTCTGTAACTCCCTAATGCATGGAGCATGGAGGTTCAGGCATCATTGCAACACCTCTAATGTACTACATTTGTCTTTTTACATGAGGGAACAACCTCCGTTTTATTACTACTGATTTTAGTCTCTAAAGATGTCAGACTACTACTTCAGATGAAAACTTGGCAAAGTGTATGAGGTTACTGATGAATTTAGCTGATAAACTATTTAGTAATAATGAAAAAATACATTTATTGTGTGGTTACTATTTTTAAACAGCCACTTTACTAAGGCCTGTGAATGTAGCAATCAGCAGAATGGGAACAACCTCACCTAGTAAAAAGGTACCTAATAGAAGCAGAATGCAATGAGTTTGTTTGGTTTTTAACTAATGATAAATTTTAAGATAATTTTTCAAGGCAAATTTAAGGCTATCTGTATTTTCTTAATGCTAAAATTAAAAATAAATATTTATTGGTAAATCAAATATTCATTTAAATAGCGTTTCATTTATAAATTATGAGTAGAATTGACATGTGAAAAATTCTTTTACAGCCAGAGAAGTTATGAGCTTACATCTATGTTCACACACAGAAACACATATTTATATTTCTATTACAAAGGGCATGAGTTTAATCTTATTTCTTCAATTCAATTTGCAAGCCACAATGTTTATTTAAGTCTTTCAAATAAATATAACCCTTTTCTAATAGTGAGACTCATTGTTCTTATTTTCATTCCTCGATTTTCTTGTTTCACCAATACCTCCATGTAAACTAATATCCAATTGTCACTATCTCATGTGTGTTACTTGCAAACATATTTAACTATAAATAGACCCAAAGATATATCATCAGATATTGCTTCAGGCTACCAACATATTTCTTTTCTTTTGTAGATGTTGTCCTTACACTCCCTGATCACAACTAATGTTTAGACAACCCCTACCAAGTAATTAATCTTTTCTGTCCATCCTTCTTAATCCCAAGACCCAGTATATACTTACATTTATATGTGATAAAATACTCTAGACTCCATGGTTGCTGGACTTCCTGAAGAATAGCAACCTCTTTCCTGTCTCATTATTCTCTGTTCTCCTGTTCAAGCCACATAGTTTAATGACATACATTGATAATAGATGTCTCTCAGAAGTATAAGACATTGAAAACTGGCAGAATATATGGAACAGAGTGTGTGCAAAGTTGTGAATGCACACTGATCACTTGAAGAACTCTAGCCTAAAAGACAGTTGTTTGTGTTAAGAATGGATAGTAAACAGAAACAATGATATGAGGCATCTAGAAAACATCAGAACTAGATTATATAAGAAGAATCAGTATTGAGAAGGGAGACAATTCTGCTCTTGTTTGGTCACTCTGGAAGCAGTATGACAGAACAAACACAGATGGTGTAAGACAAATTGACTTGTTGCCTGAAACAAATGGTAATACTATACTCCCTGGAAACTACAGGTTACTGTGCATTTGATGTATCAGGTTCTTAGTATTGCTTATTTTCGACATCAAAGATATTAAGATAATGAAGAAGGTATCAGTGACTCAGAAGCTTGATAGGTACTCATTAAGGAAGTATATAACTTGCTTACATGCTGAGATCGTTACATAATGATCAGTACCTGTCCTAGATGAAATAATTGAAAATAAACAGATACTAAAACTCAAATTAATGAAAGTAAGATGTTATTTACATAACACAAAATTGACACAGTCCCTATGGTAGCCATACCAATACATGCTATTTATAGAAAACTTTGAACATCACTCCTTTTTCCAGAGAGACCTGCAACCCTTGCTGAATTACTGAGTATTATCAGTCCTGCAGATATGCCCAGCCCTGCTCACTCGGTCCCTAGAGATTTGCATGTGCCTAGAGTGCAACCCACTATCATGAAGAATTTTTATCAGTTTCTAGTATCCCTTGCAGAAGTCAGTTGCACTCCAGGACAAATCATGGCCATCAGAATTCCTGCTCAGCTCTTGAGGCTTCTGGTGCTCTGGATCACAGGTAAGGAAGGATTGGAGATTACAGAGGGTTAGAATCCATGATAATATAGCAAAGTCATGGTGGTAGGAGCAGGAAAATAAGAGTACAAACTTGGAATAAGTCCAGCCCCAAGGCATACTTACTTCCTCCAGCAAGTACATACCACTTAAGCCTCCCTAAAGAGTTCTGTCATTCAGCACCAAATTGTCAACCATCTGAGCCTATGGAGGGTATATTCACTCAAATCACCATGAGTTCTATAGGAAAATTTTAAAACATTTAGGTTTTGTATTTTAGAACTTATAAAAACTAGAAGATGGAAATTCATGTAGATTAAGGGAATTTAATTTAAAACACAGAAGTAACCTCATGAAGCAACAGCCACTTGACCTTTTATGAGTCCATGTATTTTTACGTAGATGTTTATTGGTAGGTATAGGTATTAAGTATAGGGGTTATGCTATGGGTGTGATATTTTGAAATTCCACTACCAATTATTGCTTTAATTTTTACATCAGTATATATTTGATCCATTTTGTGTTAATTTTCATAACAAAAAAGAGTGAGATCTAGATTTTGTTTATTGTGTGGATATTCATCCAATTTTTGACAGCATCATTTGTAGAAGAGTTTGTTCTCATATTTTTTGACAGCTTTTTAATACTGAAAAAGCAGGATTAGAACTGGATTAATTTTAATACTTGAGGAGAGATATCCATGCAGAAGACCTTAAGTAATAACTACCAAGAATTGTAGGCATAGTTGGAAAGAAAGTTGAGGGTGTTCCATAGGATGGTTAAGGTTTCCTTCCCTGTGGTGATTTTGAATGAAAGCATCATGAATTAAGCATTACTACTATTAGGAAGACATGAAATCCCACTGATTTTATGCACCAGCTGATACAGGTTTCCAAAGGTGCTGTTCATAGGAACTCAGTTTCTCTTCCATTTCTCACATGAAACGGTCTGTGTTTCAGTGTTTAAGTGCATACAAATATATAACCAATTGAATAAAAGGCAAAATAAGTGGCTTCTTTTTAATTAGTAATTAATTTAGTCCATGAGGTCTCTTTCTGTTTGAATAAGTGGATGTTCTTCTCCCATAGGAAACCTACTTGGATCCCAAGACTCACAACTGCAACAGAAGGGTCAGAATTTCTGCCACTTTTGTAGAAACTATAGAAAGGGAAAATTGACTGTAAGCAAATATTTTAATTAAAAATTTAGAGGTAGGTGGAGCCTATCTTTGAAATCATACAGGAAAAGGTAGTTAACAGTAGATTTCATGAAAAATGGAACTCCATGAAGGTTTAAAATGATGTACATTTTGCCAGATTTTGCTTCCGAAATTCCCTGTTGACTTCCCACCTCAGCGGTTCTGAAAAAAATAGTTACTGTAGGTCTTGGCCTCTGCCTGGGGGGCACACAGATTTTATTTTCACAGCCTCTGGATCAGCTTCTTGGCATTGCTCTCACCTGGAACTGTCACCAGGGTCTGGAAATATACCCCATGGCCTGCTACTGTGAGAAGATATAATAGCCAAGTCTTCATCTCCTCAACTTCTCTGGAAGGCCTGTGAGGTTTATAATTGTTTAGGGGAAGTTCCAGATAGGGTAGAGCCTGTGCTATAATGAAGACTATGACACAAATGGACTAGGATGGACTAAATTATTGTTGTAAGCCCCTTTAGGTCTTTCAATGTACTTGTTTTGTTAACAGAGGATTTTAGTGTATACATAAAAATATATATCTCAATTGAAATAAATATCAAAAATAACTCACAGCTGTCATTCATAAAGTCTGTTTTAATTTCTACATCTCTCTTATTATTTCAGCTTCAAGTAGTGATGTTGTGATAACCCAAACCTCAGGCTACCTGCTGGTAAGCCTTGTAGATCAAGACTCTTGAAGGTCTAACCAGAGCATCATAATAATAATGGAAACATTTATTTGCAATTGTATTGGTAGAATCCAGGCAAGTCTCCAAAGTAACTGATCTACAGGATTTCCAACCAATTTTCTGGGGTCCCAGACAAGTTGATTACCAGTGGGTCAGGAACAGATTTCTTATTCAAGATCAGCAGAGTGGAGCCTGAGGATTTTGGAGTTGATTACTGCTTACAAGGTTTACAAGTTCTTCCCACAGTGATTCAGCCCCCAACAAAAATATTCTTCCTTGCAGTGGACCAGATGCCAATTATGTTACTTATTTATATGACAGAGGTGTTGAGGAACTCCATATTTATCGCACGCCAGCCCCGTCCAGCAGGAAGAAGACGCAGGATAACCAGATTCCTTCTCAAGGTTGTTTTACTCAGGCACCTTAATGCAGTTACAACTTAGATGAATGGAAAAATGGCGAATGGCCACGACCCCCACCAGGAGTGGTCAGTTATACTCTAGCCTGGCTGACCTAGGAAGCCACGTGGCTCTTTCTCATACGCTGGGTAGAACAAAGAATCAGGCCACAGCTAGCATAGCCCCATGCCAAATAAGGAGTTGCAGTATGCCAGCAAGGCAGAAGAGGTCAGCATCATCTTTGGTGGGCAGCAAGGCTCCCCACACATATTATTGGTTGCAACTGAGGGTCTTGAAAGATGAAAACCTTGGCTACAAGTCACTGGTCATGCATTTCTGTCCTCATCAGCTGTAAAAACAGTGATATCAATCTGCCTCAGGAGAATGGTATACATTTTTCCTCCCAGCACCCAAGAATGAAAGTAAAGAAAAGTGAATTTTCATTCTGGTGCAAAAGATGCTGTCCTCCTTCCTCACACAAAATTATCCAGTAAAGCAGACAGAAAATGGAGACATCATCCTTTGTTAAACTGTCTGCTTTATTATACAATTACTTGTCACATTTTATGGTTTTGATGTAAATTCCATTTTGTTAATATAAATAGTGCATATCCTTCTCCCTTTTGATGTTTTTAGCATTTTTTTATAATTAGATATTTTCTTTAATTACATTTCAAATGATATCTCCTTTCCTGCTTTCCCCTCTGAAGAAACAAACAAACAAACAAAGAACCTGTTCCCTTCCCCTCCCATGCTCACCAACCCACCCTCTAAAGGATGTTCATTGACTCTGAAACTTCTAGACTATGTCCTTATTCATAAAGAGAACTCATTCTCTAACAAAGAGTTATTTTCCCCTATTTGCATATATTTAACTATTTCTGACTGAGAATTTTATCAATTTAATTCACAGTTATTGATGGTTATGAACATTTTTACACTACTATTTTAAAATTGGTTTGAATATTTTCCTTCACATATAAATTTGGGTTAGGTTTAATTTTTTTTAACCTTCACTTTTGTGAATATTAGTGAATTGAATACAATTCTATTTTCAATTAATATTACCTTCCACACTTATACATTACATAAGATAATAAATAAAATTTTCTATAAAATTAATTTCCAACCACTCATATTATTGCAATCACATACATCACGAGAAAAGAACAAGTACATTGAGCCAAGCCTTCAATCAAAACAAAATTCAAACCAATGATTACCTCCTTCTTCTAGATGACAAACAGAATTCTTAGAATTATCTATTGCTTAATTTGATGCTTGGAATCTGTACTATTAGAGAGTGTCTGTTCTGTACTTCACTTTGATTCTGAATAAAATATTTGATATATTGTTATACATAGAGCACAGTAATATATTCTTCTATTAAAAGAAAAATGTTATATTCTTATTTTTAATCTAATCAACATATTAATTAACTTCCCCCAAAGAATCCTGCATAACTAGTAAAATTGCTTGTTTTCCACTATGATTGGATAAATACCCAGAATTATCCTGTTTCACCTGCAATCCAGAACATCAACAATATCACGAATTGACTGAAAAGTCTTATGCCCATGCTTTGTCTTGATTGTAACTGACACAAGGTGTGAACAGCTTATTCAAGAAGTAATCATACAATAGATTGTGCTCTGCCCTCTTATAAATCATCAGGAATTGAGAAGATCTGGGCACAACAATTGTCACTATTTATTGCAAAGCCATCATGAGCTTCATAGTACACTAAAAAATTCACACACTTTCTTCTTAAAGGAAAGAAAACTATCATCTTTTTGTATGAACCACTGGATAATTGAATCAGGAGATTAAATCAACCAGAGAAGCTTTAATCTACTTTGTTCTTTGAGTCAAATTTGTATTAGTTGTATCAGGGACTTTTGTAACAAATTACCAACTTTGTAAGTTAAATGAAGGAAGTATATGTGTCCAGGGTCTCAGATCAACTCTTGTATGGTGCCTGCTTGGTGACTCAATATCTGAGAGATGTCAGGGGTCCAAGTTAGTTGAGACTACTGGTCTTCCTATGGGGTTGCCCTTCAGCTTCTTCTAGGCTTTGCTTAATTCAACCACAGTGGACACATACTTCAGTCAATTGTTTGGGTGTAAGTATCTGCCTCTGTCTTAGTCACCTTGGTTTTGGGCCTCTTGGAGGACAGCCAGGCTAGGCTTCTGTCTGTAAGCACAGCATAACATTAGTAATGGTGTCAGGTCTTGGATCCTCACCTTGAGAGGGTTCCCAAGTTGGACTGGTCACTGGATTGCCTTTCCCTCAGTCTCCTCCAGTTTTTCCCTGCAGTTCTTTTAGATGGGAACAATTCTGGGTCAGAGTTTTTGATTGCAGGATGGCAACCCCATCCCTCCACATTATGCCCTGTCTTTCTACTAGAGGTGGACTCTATTAAGTTCCCTCTCTCCACTGTTGGACATTTCATTCAAGGTCCTTTCCTTTGAGTCCTGAGAGTTTCTCAATTCCCAAGTCTCTGGTACATTCTAGAGGGTCCCACCACCTTCTGTCTTCTGAGGTTGCATATATCCATTCACTCTACTGCCCCTCAGGTCTATTATCTTGTTCTCACCCCAATACCTGATCATGTTCTCCTTTTCCCCTCCCCTAACCCTCTCCCATTCAGGTCCCTCTCTCCCTGTGTCTCCCTTTATTGCCTTCAACTCCTTCCCTAGGGGGACTGAAGCATCCTCACTTGGCCCTCATGCTATTTAACCTTCTTGAGTTCTGTTGATTGTATCATAGATATTCTGTACTTTTTAGGATAATATCCACTTATCTGTGAGTAGATACCATGCATGTCCCTTTGGGTTTGTTTTACCTCACTCAGGATGATATTTTCTACTTCCATCCATTTGCTTGCAAAACTCATGATATCCTTGTTCTTAATAGCTGAATAGTATTCCATTATGTAAATGAACCACATTTTCTGTATCCTTTCTTCTGTGTAGGGACACAGCATGATTGGACAGGCTTGATATTTCAGGTAGAGAGCTCTGTATTCTGAGAGAATAGCTGAGAGTACTATTGTGCATCTACTTCTGTAACTTCAAGTTAAATGAGTTAAAAGCTATTATTAATATTCTATTTTATTGAATTAAAATAATCACTATTTTAATATTTAGTGTGGCTTCTGGTTTAGTTTTTGTATCTCAACTGAAATCTAGATATGTCAGTGGTATAGACTTCTGTTATTAAGGAATCATGAAAAGTATTTTCATACCTCCAAAATTGTGAAGATAAGCTTGAGAATTGTATGCATAATAACTTTGTGACATTCACAAAAGTTTCAAAGTAAATCTCAAAGACTTGTTGCATCGAACAAGTCCTATGTCCAAATTAAACAAGAAACAAGAGTCTGGTATAATTTTTACTCTCACTTCTGCTTCTGTCAGTCATTTTTGTCATTACATGTATCACTGTGGTACAAGCTATATCCTTGCTGACAGTAGTAACTTGCAACATCTTCAGGCTCCAGATGGCTGATGGTAAAGGAAAACTGTGTCCCTGACCCACTACCACTAAACCTGGATGGAACTCCTGATTGCAAAGTGGATGCAGAGTGGATCAAGAGCTTTGGAACTTCCCCTGGTTTCTGCTGGTACCAAGCCATCCAGTTGCTAATATCCTGACTTGCTCTACAAGTGAGGGTGACTCTGTCTCCCAGAGATACGGACACTGAGGATGGAGACTGAGTAACCTGAATGTCACATCTGGCACCTGAATTTGGAAAATAAAAAACAAGAACCCATTCAATTAATAATATTATGACAGGATTACCTTTAAAGGCAAACAACACTAATCAAGTGTTTTAAAAAAATCCCAAGACAGTTCCTACTTACTTGTAAACAAGAGCATCATCAGCCCCAGGAATTGAGAAGAGGCCCTCATTTTCAAGCTTTGTTATAATTAGGACTAACTGACTTTTCTGCAAAATTTGACCAGTTCTTTAAAAAGTACTCAAGGCAGTGGACTGTGCACATGCAAATCAACAGAAACTGGTCGGAGCTGACCACA
This sequence comes from Hylomyscus alleni, assembly GCA_019843855.1. Lineage (NCBI taxonomy): Eukaryota > Metazoa > Chordata > Mammalia > Rodentia > Muridae > Hylomyscus > Hylomyscus alleni. The sequence goes on from JADRCC010519768.1 coordinate 11,752, forward strand.
GTGCAGAAGTAGCTCATCTCTGTAAAAGCGTGGTCACAATGTGTCCCCAACAATGTGTCCCCATTCCAACCACAGCAGCAAAGGGAACATTCTTCCTTCTGGCTGAAGAATAGATTTTTTTTTTATTTTATTTGATCACTTTCAGATCCAATATTTTTCCTTGCCCTTGTGCTATAATCTTGGAAACTGCAACCAAATTTTTAAGTTCCTTCCATTTAGCACAGTTTACTATTACTAAGATCACAGGGAATACTTCTTTGACTCAGTTACTTCATATTTTTCATGTGAATTTCAAGTAAAAGGCAGTTATGAGCAGCATTGTTTGTAATGAAGGACAAAACTCGTGACTCTTATGCTGTCATCTTTAAATATCACTTATTCCATTCAGGATTATTTGGTCACCTTCCCTTCTACTGTTGGGTCCTAAGGCCAGATATATTATGCCTGACCTTAATCTCTAAACAATAAAGATAATGTTTCAAGATGTACAGTGAGGCAAATGTGCCAATATAAGAAAGAGGAGTCATGTGAGATATCATTCTAGCTCCAATTTTAGTTACATATATCCAAACATGTCATTCTCTGGCTGCTTCATGGTATTGGATTCCTTCCACTCTCTTATAACCCAAGGATTGTGTTTATATTCCCAGTTGAAACAGGTAGACTTCATATACAGAGAGTACAGCAAAACAGAAATTCTTCTTTATAAATAAAACACAACACAAAGAAATATTTCAAGTATCTTTTCTGATTATAATGATTAAAAACAAAACTAGAATAAGAAAACAAACAAGAGTTTCATGTGGTTGGTGAATTGTAGTTTGGATATTCAGGACTTTTGGGCTAATATCCACTTATCAGTGAGTACATACTATGTGTGTTCTTTTGTGATTGGGTTACCTCACTCAGGATATTTTCTAGATCCATCCACTTTCCTAAGAATTTCATGAATTTAACATTTTTAATATATGAGTAGCATTCCATTGTGTAAATGTACATTTTCTGTATCCATTCCTCTGTCGAAAGACATCTGGGTTCTTTTCCAGTTTTTGACTATTGTAAATAAGGGTGCTATGAACATAGTGAAGCAAGTGTCCTTGTTATATGTTGGAGAATCTTTTGAGTATGTGCCCAGGAGTGCTATAACTGAGTCCACAGATAATAAATACTATGTCCAGTTTTCTGAGAAACTGCCAGACTGATTTCCAAAGTGATTGTACCAGCTTGCAATCTCACCAGCAATGGAGAAATGTTTCTCTTTCTCCACATCCTTGCCAGCACCTGCTGTCACCTGAGTTTTGGTCTTAGCCATTCTGACTGGTATAAGGTGGAATCTCAGGGTTGTTTTGATTTGCCTTTCCCTGATGACTAAGGATGTTGAATATTTCTTCTCAGCCATTCGATATTCCTCAGTTCAAAATTCTTTGTTTAGCTCTGTACCCCATTTTTAATAGGGTTATTTGATTTTATGGAGTCTAACTTTTTGAGTTATTTGTATATAGTGGTTATAAGCCATCTATTGGATGTAGGATTGGTAAAAATCTTTTCCGAATCTGTGGATTGCCATTTTGTCCTATTGACAGTATACTTTGCTTTACAGAAACTTTGCAATTTTATGTGGTTCCATCTGTTAATTCTTAATTTTAGAGCATAAGTCATTGGTGTTCTATTCAGGAAAATTTCCCCCGTGCCCATGTGTTTGAGGTTCTTCCTCACTTTCCCCTCTATAAGTTTCAGTGTATCTGGTTTTATGTGGACGTGCTTGATCCACTTGGACTTGTGCTTTGTACAAGGAGATAAAAATGATTCAATTTGCAATTTTCTACATGCTCACTGAACCAGTTGAACCAGCACCATTTGTTAAAAATGTTGTCTTTTTTTCCACTGGATGTTTTTAGCTTCTTTGTCAAAGATCAAGTGATCAAAGATGTGTGAGTTCATTTCTGGATTTTCAATTCTATTCCATTGATCTTCCTGCCTGTCTCTGTATCAATAACATACAGTTTTATCACTATTGCCCTGTAATACAACTTGAGGTAAGCTGTAGTAATCCCCCAAGAAGTTCTTTTATTATTGATGATAGTTTTTGATATCCTGTTTTTTTGTTATTCCAAGTGAATTTGCAAATTCCTTTTTCTAACTCTATGAAAATGAATTGATTTGGAATTTTCTTTTTTTCTTTTTTTGATTTTTTATTAGATATTTTATTTATTTACATGTTATACCATATCTTCTTTCCAAGTTTCCCCTCTGAAAAAAATACAATAAAATAAAAATGAAAACAAAAGCAAAAACAAAAACAAACCCCTGTTAGATTTGGTTTTTCCATTGTGTCCTAAATTTCCTATATGCTTTCGGTTAGGTATGTTTACCCCAGGCAATTCTTTGACTGATATATCAACATTCTATGGAATATTCTATTCCTGAGATTCTCTCTTCTATTGCTTGTATTCTGTTGGTGATACTTGCATTTGTAATTCCTATTCACTGTATTGTGTATTTCTTCTTCATGGTTGCCTCCATTTTGATTTCTTTACTGTTTCTATTTCTTGCCATCAAATTCTAGTAAATAAAAATATAGATCACAGAAACTCCTATTGGAGTGCTCCAATTTACTTGACTGCATATTTATCACTAAATGGTAGAAGCTATGAAAGGTAGGTATAGGAAGAAATAATGCAGTAAACTACTGGTACAGTATTCAAAAACTTGAGATGAAAAAGAAAGCAATATTCATAGATATCCCCACAAATACAAGAAAACACATCTACACCACACTTATTTTTCAGGTAATGGTGACATCATAGTAACTCATAGGTTTGCTGTCCTCAGGTCTTCCAGGTCACAAGAGGACAACATAAATATTGCTGCCTCTAGAAGGATTCTATCTGGAATTCATAATGTTAGAGAAAACGTTTTTCAAAATGTTTTCAGAATTTGAAAGAGTTGTATGTATTAGATGGGACACATCATTGTTGTTACATATACGTTAATATGCCTGTGAACTATATTACCTATTAGAGAGTTGTCTTTTAGGATTTTAATTGCTTTCAGATGATTGTATTTGCAAACAGTATTCATATTATGACAGATGAGAAGTTTTAATCTGTTTAGATTTTTATGTAAAATACATTGTCTGATGCTTCATATAATCAAAATTAATCATGCTAATTAATTATGTAAATTAATAAAATCAAAATCACTACAAACTACCTTTTGTCATGCTAAATGTTTAGGTCAATTTAATTTAAAACTCCCATACGGAAAGTTAATACCCTTGCTTATACTGAAATCTTATTCAGACATGCCTAGAAACACATCTTGAAGCCAAGGGCAATGGGCTGTTTTCTGTTTATGTGCAAAAAGGCTAACTCTCCTTTATGTGAACTTTTAGGAAGGTTAAAGGAATTCTGTCTGGTAGCACTCAATGACTGCTCATGATCCTATATTGGGGGAAATTTTAGCACATGGCTTAAAAATATCTAAATATTGATCTCTGGTTATGAAAGAATTACTTTAAAATAACTGGAATTGTGAATGACATATACATTTTTAAATTATCATTAATCTTTACAGTCCAGTAATTATCACCCTCCCAGTCCTCCCTTTGACAATTTCTCATCCCATTCCTCCTCCCCCATCTCCAAGAGGATAATACCCGACCCCTTCACCACCACTCCCTACTCCCCATCCCATCCGAACCTGCCACCCCTCTCCACTTCCTGGGACCTCAAGACACACAAGGGTTAGGTGCTTCTCCTCTCACTGAGGACAGACCATGCAGTTCTCTGCTGTTATGTTTGGGGGACCTAATAACAGATAGAGTATGCTGCCTTGTTGGTGACTAAGTGTCTCAGAGATTTCAGGGTCCAGATTAGTTGAAACTTCTGGTCTTCTTATGGGGTCACCATCCTCCTCAACTTCTTCCAGCTTTTCCCTCAAACCACAGGGATCCCTGACTTCTGTCCATCTGCTGGGTGTAAGCATCTCCATTTGTCTTAGTCAGCTGCTTGTTGGGCTTTTGGGAGGGCAGCCATGCTAGGATCCTATTTGTAAGCACATCGTAGCATCAGTAATAGTATCAGGTCTTGGAACCTCCCCTTGAGATAGATCCCTTTTGAGAGTACATGATATTATTTGTGTTCCCACAGGAATTATTTTTCCATTTCTAAACATAAACTTACTAGAACTATCAAAATATACTTCTGAATTCATTACAATGAAATAGAACTGTTTTGGGTTTTGTTGTTGTTATTGTTATTTTAATTCAAGGCAAATAAATTATCCTAAACTCAGAAACATTTTGCACTTAGAACACAAAATTTCTCCAATCAAATTTGTGGAAGAGTTAGTTAAAGATTTTAGTAGCCTCAGCCAAGTAGTGGTAGTACACACCTTTAATCCCAGCACTTGGTAAGCAGAGGCAGGCAGATCTCTGAGTTTGAGGCCAGCCTGATCTACAGAGTGAGTTCCAGGACAACCAGGGCTACACAGAGAAACCCTGTCTCGAAAAACAACAACAACAACAAACAAACAAAAAAGATTTTAGTAGCCTCATGATTTGCACTTTCATGAAATATGTATTCTTTCTTATTTCCTCTTGTTAACAACTAAATACTGTGTCAAATATTGTTATGTCCCCTATAAATTTAGAAAATGGTCTCAAAAATATCCTTAGCAGTGCAGGACCTTTATAGAAAAAATTCATCTCTGCTGAAAAATATGTGTTATCTTGGTCTGGCCTGGGAGATTTGGGACATGAGCTTATGCTGCCTTACTGAAAAAGCAATTTTGCAGTTGTACTTAGATCTTTCAATTTTATGCTCTTGAAAATGTGGCCAAAGCAGAATCAACTGCTCCAAGGACTTATTAAGTAGCTTGTCACACAGTGTGCAAGAGTCTGTCCCAGTCAGGACAGAGCATAATGATGTGGGATCCTTCTCAGCAACCGAGGAGTACAATGGGAATATAAACATGAGACTATAATCAATAGTTACCCTGGGCATTTGGGACATTCTTGTTCGCTGTGCTTAATTTTGTTCAAATTTATTGTTTCCAATCCCAGATGCCAGATATGATATCCAGAGGGCCAAGTATCAGTATGTTCTATTATAATATTCAAGTTTATCTTCACTAATCAACCTTTCATGACAAAGAATTGTGGTAAACAGTAGAAAATGGTAGAAAGGTGACCAACCGAAAGATCTCAAACTGAGCAAAGGTGGAGCCCATTAGCCTATGGAAATGAAAGTACCTCCATCTTTACATGGAGTCAGAGCTCTTAGTGACACAGGTTGTTGGGATCCAGTTATGTGTACCTATTGTGTATTCACTCATTTATACATTAGTAAGCTTTGCTAATTATTTTAACTTTTACTTTTTAATTCACTAAAAATAACCCTGATGAATTATAATTTTCATTTAAAGAAGTAACTATACAAAATTCACAAAAACTTTCTAAGGAGAACACATAATATTTTTTTAACCAATCAGAATTATGAGTGAGTTAAACACATAATGATCTTTTATTTGATGTATATTCCCAGAGAATAGGATATTGTTCTTTATTATGCCTAATATATGTTTGGAATGTATTATTTGAATTACTTATTATTTATAGTAGAAGTTTTCAAATAATCTTCAAAATTCCATCTGTAGTTTTAAAACCTTAACAAAGAAAGGCATTCATTGGAGTCATATGTATGACTTGACCTCAGACATCTGGGAACACTGGGCTTGTGCAAAGTGCTGAGATGAGTGAGCCTTGAAGCTGTGCCAAAGCCTAACTAGTTCCAAATATTTGCATGCTCTTACTGCACAGTCTTGGGGAGTTCCTCATATACCAGTCACACACTGTACATTTGTCATTGCAATCAGAACTCAACGTGAACATGAGGGCCCCTGCTCAGTTCTTTGGGCTCCTGTTGCTCTGGTTTACAGGTAAAAAATGGTCTAACATGGGAATTTTACTGTTACACTGTGATTAATGTTGACTGGAATTTGGGTGAGGTCCTCTCTTGAGTATTTATTATTGTCTCCACTCCTAGGTGCCAGATGTGACATTCAGATGACCCAGTCTCCAACCTCCCTGTCTGCATCTCTAGGAGACAAAGTTACCATCAGTTGCAGGGCAAGTCAAAGTATTAGCAATTATTTAAACTGGTATCAGCAGAAAACAGATGGAACTGTTAAACGCCTGATCTACTACACATCCAGTTTACAATCTGGTGTCCCATCAAGGTTCAGTGGCAGTGGGTCTGGGACAGATTATTCTCTCACCATCAGCAATCTAGAGTCTGAAGACGTTGCAATGTATTACTGTCTGCAGTATGCTAATTATCCTCCCACAGTGATACAAGTCATAACATAAACTCCATGAAAGCAGAAGTGAGAGGTTGGGCTAACTTATCTGCTGCTACTCATAAATCAGCCACTGAAACTGTTTCTCAGATGCCACAGGACTTTTATCAAAGTTCATGGGGAGTCTTTTGTTTTGGTAGAAGAGACTAAATATCCTTTCTGTACCCTAAGTATCTTTCTTCCTTTTCATCTTCAGTAATATAGAGTACCAATTTCTTTTCCACCTTATCAAAGTAAACAATTATTTCCTTTAAGGAATCTGAGTTTTATCACCAGTTGGGACTCATACAGTACTGTGTAACTTACTGTGCACATTTCACTACATATTCTTTTAATTTTCCACTTTGATAAGGTAGAAAAGAAATTGGTACTCTATATTACTGAAGATGAAAAGGAAGAAAGATACTTAGGGTACAGAAAGGATTGTTTAGCCTCTTCTATCAGAATAAAAGTCTCCCCATGACCTTTGATAAAAGTCCGGTGGCATCTGAGACAAGGATTATTGAAGGAAGCTGCCAATTGAAAGGATCCATGGTTTTTCCCAAATCTAGGACACCTGTGTCAGAGACAAGGCAGGCTTCCTAATCATGATCCTCTGGTGCCTTGAAATTCCAACAGTGGGTGTTGATGCTCTCAGCTGTCTGCAACTTTTCACATGATTATTGTGGTTCCTGTGTTCAGTACTCTGCTACAAGAATCAAATATTATTAAAGCTCACTCATACGACATTTTATTAAAACAAGCCTTAGAATAAACATTGGCAAAGTCGTTAGAATTTAAATGCTGAGTGAAAAGTGTATAAGACAGGAGAACAATGTTACCTGTCCCATTCTGAAGGCAGATTTTTGACAATATATAAAGATAAAATACTTCAGAATGTCCATGATAGAAACCCTGTAGGTGTTGTAGTAAGTACTTAATTTCACATTGGATTTCTTTCCTGCTGTGGATTACTCAGCTCTCAGAAAAAAAAAGACACACAACTTTTATAGTTGTAATAAGCATTTATAGCACAATATAGGGGCCAATATCTACCCTCTAAACCATTAGAATTTGCTTCCCCATTATACCCTATGTGTTATAAATTGCCAGGTTCCATCTGGGAAACTATTAAATCCAATTGCTTAGCCTTCATTGCCATGTTTTCATGATTCCTATCCCTTGTCATCTTGTCCTCTCTCCATTTCTCTGTTCTTTCCTGTGTTCTCCTCTCTTATCAGACCCAAGCCCAGGAAACCAAACCCCACCTGTTTCCCTTCTGCACAGCTACAGACTGTAGGCATCTTTATTCACCAATTAGGGATAAATTGGGGAAGACATTATGTAGCATCACTTGTCTATATGCAGATTCTCTCTTTTCTGGGGGCAACCAGGCTTTGGTTTAACATTATAATACATAGCAAAAGATCAAACTTCAACATGGAGCATTTATTAATTAAAGCAAAATTATTAAAATGATGAGATGTATGGCATCTATCACATCCAGTGATCAACGATACAAAAGTATACTCCAAAATAAGTGTTATTGTTTATATATATATATATATATATATATATATATATGAATACACGTGTATATATGTACATGTATATGTATATATGTACATATATACCTAAAAATATACTACACACATACATACAGCAAACAAAATATATTAAGGGACTTCCAGGGGAAGATGGGCATTTAGACATTTACAATGTATGAAACTATTAAAGACCAAAAACAATTAACCTGAAAAGAAAACAGGAGGAAGCATTGGAAATTTTAGAAGTGTTGATAAGAATGGCTAGAAAGATGGTTATGCAGTTAATAACCCTGCTGCTCATGCAGAGAATCTGTGTTCAGTTCCCAGAACTCACCTAGTGGATCACAACCATATATAACTCCAATCCTTTGGGATCCATGCTATATTCTGAACTTCTTGGATACTATTCATACAGCTGTCATGTATACATTCAGACAAAAATACATTCATCAATAAAATAAAATAAAAAGGCCTTTAAAAACAAAGAAAGCTGAATAGGCAGAAGAAGCTGAAAGAACATAGATTACAAACTGGAAACAACTTGATTCAAGAAAGAGTTCAGTTAGTAAGAATGAGCAATTGATGTGTCAGAAGATAAAACAGGCAACTGGGATAAGAACACACTGGCATTTCTATTCACAGAAAAAGCCCAGAGTTCTCATAATTCCTAACACCACTGATAACTTTTAATCTTCCAGTGCCTCTTCTTCCATGGCAGACTGGCATTTGAGCTCTCTCTCTCCCTCTCCCTCTCCCTCTCCCTCTCCCTCTCCCTCTCCCTCTCCCTCTCCCTCTCCCTCT
>JADRCC010519788.1:0-16709 GCA_019843855.1 Hylomyscus alleni
ACACACACACACACACACACACACACACACACACACACACGCAAGGCAAGGTACAGTCTGAGTTCATGAGGTGTACAGCCTAGCAGCTAACAGGTGAAGTCAGTAAAAGGATGTGGGTAACCAGCCTTCTGCCTGTGACCTCAGGAGGTGGATCTTTGAGATTAGGTAGTTCTCTAGGGCTCAGAAGAGAAACTCAGAAGGATGCCTGTAGAATTTTCCAGCCAACTTAGGGATGAAAGGGGGAGAGGCACTGAGGCTCCGGGAGTCTCAGAATTTCCATTTCTCAATGCTGGGGGCTATAATCTTGCTCTGGGTCAGCCTATCCAGCTGGACTCACTTCTGACAGGGAGTGGGGTAGATCTGGGCTCGGGGGTAAAGTCAAATGTAGCCTGATGTTCTTGCCTCTGAGATACAAGCAGGGTCCTCCAGCATCCTTCCAGAAGAGCAAGGGCTCTTCAAAGGGTAAGGAAGCCTGTGCTCAGTGGTAGGGTAGCCTGAGGGTTTCTGGTGGATTCCTAGGCCATCTTTGGTCCAGGCTACTCCTGTCTCATTGACCGGGGTTCATGCTCAGCCTGTGTCTTTCGAGCCCATCCTTGTACCTGCCCTTCAGGGACAGGCTTGGTCCAAGTTACTGGGCAGAAGGGAAGCACCAGTGGCAAGAGGACAGAGCCCTTAAGCAATACTTCAAGTCCTGTTGGATTCAGGCTCTGGCCCCAGGGAGGAGTTCCTGCTTTGTGGTCATGAGACATTTCTACTGGTCATTCCAGGATTAGGAGGAGAATGTATAGCAGCTCTCCAAGCAGTGCCTTCTACCTGAGAACCTCGGATGGGATGGGCAGGGAACAGAGATGTATGCTTATCTGTGATATGACAGGGATGGGATTGGCAGGCTGGTGGCACATTATCCCAGAAAGAATTCACCAAGACAAAAAGGCGGAAGTTAAAGGTTATATTAGAGACACAGGCACAGCTTCCACATGCTGAATGACACAGTGAAGAATGGTAAAGAGACATCGGCGCAGGGGCATTCCATAGTGCTTGCTGATTTCGCTGGGTGCAGGGTTCTACCGAAGCAATTGGATGGTATTTGAATGTCTCAGTGCCTGGCTTGTATCGACCTTCTAGGGATGAACACATGTGGAGCCGGGATCTGGGTGGGCACCTCCTGATCTTGCTGAGGAGTGAGGGCTGTCGCCTCTCAGGATTGGCTCTCTGAGCTAGGCAGGCACGGCTCATTAGGGGTTCCCACTTCTGAGAGTCTGAGTTACTAAGAGTGGACTTCGTCACAGTGGTGTCGGGATGCCCTGAGACAGATGGCAGCAGCACTTGCTCAGGCTAACTGTGGCAGGCCACCAGACCTTGTCATGACTGACCCCATGATTAAGTACTTGTTCAGGCTAGATAGACAGCAGATAGACAGTCTGCCAAAACTAAAACAAAGACCTAATCTGTCAAAGTCCATAGTTCAGAGGAAAGTCTCTAAGTGGACTAACTTGGTTTTTAGTTTCTGTAGTTCTGCTTCTGGCTAACTGTTCTTGTTAACTGAAGTGTGTTGATCCAGAACATGGTTTTTATGCTTAAAAGCTCACCCTGAGAAAGGCTCAGTACTACACTGCTGTCCTGAACACTCAGTGGCTAATAAAGACTTTCTATTTGCTTAAACCAATGTCTGAGTAGTCTTCTCTGGTGAATACCCTACAACATAACTGTCTCTGGCCCCGCTCCAAGATGCAGTGTATTTATTTGTCAGACTTTTCCAGAGGAACAGAACTGACGGAATGAACACATATATGACAGAATTTATTAGAGGGGCCTACAGGATATGCTTTGGCTAGCCCAATAATAGTTGTTTCCCAGTGGAAAGGCCAACAATTTGGTAGATTTTCATGAGACTAGATGTCTCGGTTGGCCTCCTGTGTACTTTGGAATCCTAAAGAAGTAGATTCTGATACCAGCAAATTAATGCATCAGCAATTGGGTAGATGAATTTGCCATGGAGAGAGAGGGTAAACAGGCAAAAAGAAAGAGCTTCCTTCTTCCATGTCCTTTATATAGGCTACTACCAGAAGGTGTGGCCGAGATTTAGGTTGAGTCTTCCCGTCTCTGCCCGGAGCTTCTTGGCCTGGAGAGGGAAGAAACAGAGCACAGAGTAAGACTGAGGGTCTCTGGTTGTTCTAACTCTCTAACTGTACTGAAATGCTGAGGATAACTTCTGAAAAGTTAGAAAAACTTTCTTGCTCTTTCTGAGGGCAAAAAGCTGCTGGCTTAAGCAACTGACTGACAGCGTGTGTTTGTGTGTGTGTTTGTGTGTGTGTGTGTGTGTGTGTGTGTGAGAGAGAGAGAGAGAGAGAGAGAGAGAGAGAGAGAGAGAGATGTGGCCTTTGTTCTATCTCCCCAGGAACTGAACGGCTCTAACTCTTTCGGCCTGCTAGTCAGAAGTTGCGGGAAGAAAAAGGAACGCTTTGAAAAGTGATTATAGCATTTGTTACTAAGTTGTTAAAAGTTTCCTATGAAAGCTAAGAAAAGGGGGAAAACCTGAAAGATCCTACGCTGCAAGGGACCAATTCTTCTTGCTTCTCCTCTTTGTCTAAGAAATGTTCTGTCCAAAAACAATTCTCCTCAGTTCAGCTCTTCTCACTCTTCAACTTCTCAGCACTTAAACATCTTTCAGAATACGTGATCACGTGATAAAAAGTTTACCATAAGTTTACACAAAATCAAATCATAAATTGATAAAGAAGTTTACAGCAGAGAATGTTTACATGCCTATCCATTAGGAGTAATTATCTAGCTAAACATCCATCACTTGTCACAGCTCCACAGGTTCATTGAAAGTTAAAAAACATAACTAAGTTATTAGTGAAGTTTTGTAGAGATAAACCCAGTCAATATATTTTTTAAAGATTTATTTATTTTATTTACAGGATTACACTGTTGCTGTCTTCAAACACACCAGAAGAGGGCATGGGATCTGATTACAGATGGTTGTGAGCCACCATGTGATTGCTGGGAATTGAATTCAGGACCTCTGGAAGAGCAGCCTTAACCACTGAGCCATCTCTCCAGCCCCCCAGTCAATATTTTATCTTCTATCCTAGCACCTATAATAAATTGTTAGTTCCTTTTTTATAACCTTTGTTTAATTGTTTTACAGCCTCTTGGAATTTGCCCTGAATAGTAAAAAGTTTGGTTACTACCTAAGAGGCAATTAACTGGTAACACATGGGAGACTGACAGAGTTCTCATTGCAGTTTTCACATATCAAAAAAGGATCTAATAGCAATCCCACTATAAAAGAGTTTAATACTCACTGATAAAATTTTAGGAGTTCTTACGAGTCATCATTAAGACTTAAGAAGTCATCTATTTGTCTATAAGGCATCACTACAAGACAGTATATCTTTGTAGATCTGCAGAAATATGGTCAAAAGGGGTGAGCTAATATCTAGTGATTGTTATATATGTTTAATAATAACAGGAAAAGCATAGTAATAGCAGGAATCTTCCTTAAAATGATTTTCTCCTGGGCCTTGCCTGTCGGAGCTTCATTGTAGATATATTCTAAAGCAAAGTCATTTCAGAAAGATCACCTGCTAGTCATTAGCTTGTCCTATGATGGCTCCTGACACACCTCAAATGGTCCAATTGAGAAAATCCCTCAGAGGCATGCCTAGCTGCTTGGGTTTTAGTTGATTACAGATGTAGTCAAGTTGACAACCAAGATTATCTATCCTAGACCTGAAACTAGTCACCTTGGATTTGAGGGACACCAGCACTAGTCCAACAGTGTCTTTATGACAAAGATCTGAACCTACTCCCAAATGAGGACAAGGATGTATGCGAGACCTAAAGTCATAATATGGGGACCAGCTTGTGGCCTTGAGTCATGACAGTAACAACTTATTCCCGATGAGGCAAGATTAAGAAGATAAAGTCAATTATGGGGACCTGGGCAGAGAAAGGAATCCCTAACTCAGGAGTATAGGTGAAGACTCTCAGCGGTTTAAGGCTCTGGCTGCTCCTGCAGAGGACCTGGGTTCAGTTTCCAGCACATACATGGCAATTTACAAGTAATTACCTATAACTCCAGTTCCAGTTCTAGCCTCTGCAGTTACATGGCCATGGCATATGCAGACAAACATGCATACACATGAAATAAAAAAAAAATAAACCTTTCTTTAAAATATTCCAACACAGTAAATATTAGTTTATGCCCATTCTCCCTTCCTACTGAAAACCTGCAGTTTCCAAGGACTCTTGCCAGAAATTTCATTTGTATAAAAGACCTCTGGGTGGAACCGCAGGAGCTCCTGTTTTTTTCTTATCAAGGTATAATCCCATCCAGAGTTATCTTTTATTCTTACTTCTCAAAAAGGTCAAAGTGAAAGGCCAAACCTACTCCATCTTGGAATCGGACTCTGTCTTAAAAGAAAAAAAAGGAGGAAAAAAAAAATAAAGCCCAAGAACTTGGTCTGAAGCTGCACTTAAGTACTAGGCAGAACCCCACGGCTTGTCTTTGGCCAGAGTTACTCCCTAGCCACTCCCAAGCAACAGTTAATTAAAGAGTAGTCTGTTTGCCGGGTGGCGGTGGCGCACGCCTTTAATTCCAGCACTTCAGATGCAGAGGCAGGCGGATTTCTGAGTTCGAGGCCAGCCTGGTCTACAGAGTGAGTTCCAGGACAGCCAGGGTTACACAGAGAAACCCTGTCTCAAAAAACCAAAAAAAAAAAAAAAAAAAGAGTAGTCTGTTTGTTTCAGATGTACTTTTAGACATTTGTTATTGTATACGGTCTTGCTTCAGAGCACCCACCTGTCAGCTTACAGTAGACGTTCAGTTCGAGGCTTGCCCGGTTGGACCTCCTCACTTACTTCTATTTCCTATGAAACCTTGTCGTGATGAGAGCTCAGGGCTGCTTCACTAAACTATCCCAAGTGGCTGGCAGCGAGTAAGTCCAAACTCAAGTTTGTAATAAAGAGATCCTAATGTGATTACATTGGAAACGGCTCCTTGGTGGTCTTTTGAGGTTCATGAATGCTTCCTGGCACAACATAAGAAGGAAAAGGTTAGGCTGGAGAGATGGCTCAGCAGTTAAGAGCACTGACTGCAATTCCGAAGGTCCTAAGTTCAAATCCCATGGTGGTTCACAACCATCCGTAATGAGATCTGACACCCTCTTCTGGTGTGTCTGAAGACAGCTACAGTGTACTTACATATAATAAATAAATAAATCTTTGGGCCAAAGTGAACGGAGCCAAGCAGTGGTCCTGAGTTCAATTCCCAGCAACCTGATGATGGCTCACAACCATCTGTACAGCTACAGTGTACTCATATACATAAAATAAATAAATAAATAAATAAATCTTTAAAGCAAACAAGCCAAAAAAACCTCTTAATTTTTTTTTGTTTTGTTTTTGTTTTTTTCAAGACAGGGTTTCTCTGTGTAGCCCTGGCTGTCCTGGAACTCACTCTGTAGACCAGGCTGGCCTCAAACTCAGAAATCCACCTGCCTCTGCCTCCCAAGTGCTGGGATTTAAGGCGTGTGTCACCACTGCCCGGTATCTCTTAATTTTTTTTTAAAAAAAAGAAAGAAAGAAAGAAAGAAAAGGTTTCTTTCAAGTTCAAGACTTTGCTATGAACTTGAGAGCCGCCAAGATGATGTTATAGGGTCTGTTAGATCCAACACAACCCAAACACCAAGTCAATACAGATGATAAAAATGTAATCAAACCACAACTGTTTGATCAGAGACACAGAACAGACTTAGGAGCTGAAGCATGAGACTCCCCCCTCTCCCCCCGCCCCCCAGGCAGAATGTTACAGAAGTTTGAAGCCTAAAAACCTCAAATCTAGTTGTTGTAGATTGGGCTTAATGCTTGCATTATGTTATTTGGGTTCCCCAAATTACACAGGAGCCCACATGTTTGCATGGAGGACACTGAGGGTCCCTGTTCCCAGTTGACTTTGATTGGTAAAGCTGTCGGTGGCCAATGGCTGGGCAGGGAGACAGAGGATTCCCAGGCAAGGACAGAAGATGGAGAAAGAAAAACAACTGCCATGCCGGGTTAGAAGAAGGTCCAAGCCTGATAAGTGTAGAGCGCAGAGACGGCCAACATGTAAGAGTCGGGGATAATGGCCCTGAGGGCTGCAGGGCTGGGTCTGGGGTAGTCAGGATGGAGAATAGGTTTTAGTAAGGAATAATTCAGGACTATCAGGGGAGAGTGTGCTAGCCATGTGGAGGATTGGAATGGCCCAGCTACTGAGTTGATTAAGGCATATTTAAATATAAGACTGGCCAGGCGGTGATGGCACTTGCCTTTAATCCCAGCACTTGGGAGGCAGAAGCAGGCAGATCTCTGAGTTCAAGGCCAGCCTGGTCTACAGTGAGTTCCAGGACAGCCAGGGCTGTACAGAGAAACCCTGTCTCGAAAAAAAACAAAAATAAAAAATAAAAAATAAAAAATAAACAAATATAAGGTTGCATGTGTGTGTCCTTCATTCAGAAATCCAGAATATTGGGGTGGGTAGGGGAAACTTGAGCAGGTGCTGCCAAGGCTTTTAGAGCTTCCTGCAGTGCTACTGCTATACTCAGTTATAGTGACGTTTTCCCACCAATCAGGATTCAGGGAAGAGAGACTTTCCTAGGAACATTTCCTTTTGTGGAACATTTATTCTGATTGGTTGTGTTGGTGTCTAAGAATCACCACATCAACCATTTAGACACTGATCTTCGTCAAAGCAGGGATAGCTTATTGAACACTACATCCCAAGATTGATTGATAAGGGCTAGAGACCAGACTGAGGCATTGACTGTTACATTGAGTTAAGAATCTATAGGCCTTTAAGCCTAAAATCCACAAAGATATGTACCAAGTTATCACACCAATCAGGATTTAGGGATAGGGGACTTCCTTTGAAACATGGTTTTGTTGTACATTTATCCTGTTCCCATTGGTTGGAGTATTCAACTATAGCAGGGGCCTTGCTTTGTCTATCATTCATGTTTTAATTTGCCAACCACGATGCCAGTTACCCATATACATGTCTCTTTTAGCCCAGTAGGATAACGATTCCTAGAAAGGTCTTGGGAACTTTATTTGACCTGAGCTGGTGAGATGACTCAGTGGAGAAGAGCACCGACTGCTCTTCGGAAGGTCGTGAGTTCAAATCCCAGCAACCACATGGTGGCTCACAACCACCCATAATGAGATCTGACCCCCTCTTCTGGTGTGTCTGAAGACAGCTACAGTGTACTTACATATAATAAATAAATACATCTTTAAAAAAAACCAAAAACTTTATTTGACCCCTACTCAAAATGGAAGTCTTATTCCAAATTCTGGAGAGCTCTCATTGCCACTTCCAGGATATTGGCAAGAATTGATTGGGCTAGGACAAGGAAGCAGGCTCAAGATCTTGGTCATTTTAATATGTCCCTGAATGCCACTGGATTTTGTTTATTGTCTTGTTTGTTCCTTGACTATTTTTGTTTATTCTTGTTTAATCCTTACATACTTTATTTATGCCTTAGGACTGGCCACATTCTTTGTATGTACCTAGAATGATATAAAAGCAGACTGGAAAAAAATAAACCAGTGTCAGCCTCAGAACTTGTTGGAGTCATGTGATAGTGTTGTCTAATTGTCTTTTCAATCCTTACCCCCTCCTGTTGACTGACTGAGCTGGCTTGGTCACCATACAGCTTCTTATATTGGTGCAGGTGTCTCTTTTATTTTGGAGTCCATCCCAGGGGCAAAAACATAAAAGCTTATACATTGATGAAGGAAGTGCTGCCGGGCAGTTGGTTGAGGTCCAATCTTATTGTGACTAACTATACAAAGCAATTCTAACTGACTTCTGCTGTGTTTGGTTTCTTTCTTTCTTTTTATATATATATATATTTTTTTCTTTATTTACATGTCATATGATTTCTCCTTTCCCAGTTTCACCTCCAAAAAACAAACAAATGAACAAACAAAAACAACAAGAACAAACCCCTGTTTGTTCTGTTGCCTCCCCTGTGTTTGGTTTCTAAGAACACCAAAGCACAGAACATAACAGAGTCTGCATTCAACCACAGAATGAGAAAATTTCCTAGTAACAGCAAATGAGAAAATTTCCTTATACCATCAGTAACGGCACAAAATGCCAGGCTAGACAAGTAATAGTTACTTAGACCTTATCATTGTACCTAGGCCTTATCAGGCTGTTTTATTTACTGTGGCAGGGTGACTTGCCTATCGTTCACATCTCAACTCATCAATCAGGATATCAGTTAACTATGTGCATGTCTCTCTCTGCCAAGCAAGATATCAGTTACCCAAGGAGGTCTTAGAAAGTTAAACATTATTTGACCTGTATTCAAGATGGCTTCAGTTTGGTTCTCTCTCTCTCTCTCTCTCTCTCTCTCTCTCCCCATTCTTCCCTCCCTCCCTTCCTTCCTTCCTTTCTTTCTTTCTCTCTTTCTTTATTGGTCTTTTCAAGACAGGGTTTCTCTGTGTAGCCCTGGCAGTCCTGGAACTCACTCTGTAGACCAGGCTGGCCTCAAACTCAGAAATCCACCTGCCTCTGCCTCTCAAAGCTAGGATTAAAGGCATTCGCCACCACTGCTTGGCCAGTTTGGTTCTTTCTTATGATGGTACACATGGTACTAATGCACCATTTATACCACTCCTCCTTGTGAAACCTCCACCCATTTCTCTTGCATCCCTTATTCCTTCCCTGAACACCTTTCTTTCTGATTTTAATTTCAGGCACATCCTCAAATCCCTTTCTGCATCAAGACCAAGGATCTGGTTTTACACTAATGGAAGTTCCTAGAAGACTAAAGGGGTCATGGAATCTCAGGCTGCTGCTGCCGCTGAAAAGATGGCCTTGAAGAATTGGACAGTGCTCAGCTAGACCCCACTTTGGTCAGGACTGCTTTACTATTTCCTAGACTCTAACCTCTAACCTCTAACCTCTAGCCTCTAACCTCTGCCTAGATTCTTCCTCACATCCGTACTCAAAAAGACCTTGGGTGCTGAGGTCCAGCCTCGACACAGGATCAGAGTTTTCAACTGGAAGCAGGGATATCTGGAAGGTGCATAATAATTATACACAGGCTACTTTTTTTGGGTACAATCTGACAGGCAATTTTTCAAGGCTTAAAGTTTCTCTCTCTTCTCTCTCACCCTCTGCTCTCTTTCTTGCGTGCTCATTCACTCACAGCTGCACACACTCTACATTCTTCTGTGCACTCTGCTTTTCTCCTGTGCACTTTTCTTTTCTTTCTTTCTTCTTTTTTTTTTTTGTTTTTTAAGACAATTTTAAAAAAAAGATTTATCTATTTACCATATTTAAATACACTGTTGCTGTCTTCCGACACCCCGGAAGAGGGCGTCAGATCTCATTACGGATGGTTGTGAGCCACCATGTGGTTGTTGGGATTTGAACTCAGGACCTTTGGAAGAGCAGTCAGTGCTCTTAACCGCTGAGCCATCTCTCCAGCCCCACTTTTCTTTTCTTGAAGTCTCACACTCTACATACACACCTCACATTCTCTCTTCACTCACTCACTCTTCATGTGCTCTTCTCATGCTTTCTCTCTCACTTTTATTCGCTCTCTACATTCACCTCACATACTCCTCACTCGCTCTCTACATGCTCTCATGCCTTTTTCTTGCCCGGTCTTTTATTGATACTCCAAAAGCAGATTTAAAAATAGACATTGTATAACCCTTGCCAAATCAAATTCAAAAGAATAACCAAATCCCACAAAGAATCAAGAATTACAATTGTTCCCCAAAGTTTCAAACTTCCCTCTTCCCAGGCCTAGAGCCAAAATAATAATAATGGCAAACTTATCATTATTTGAACTTTAGCTTATTATACTTCAGAGCTCAGAGCTCCGAGGCCAGCTACTTGCATTTTCTTGTGAAGCTCTAATGATACATGACATGGGCAAAGCTGTGAGGCAGTGGGCCAAAGGAATCAATTTAACTCTTAACTCAATAGTTCTACTAGCTTTCTGCTTCTGCGCATTGCACACAATGACTCTCCTAAGAGTTCCAGTGTTTTGACTTAATTTCATTAATAAAAGATTTTACATATTATATACTTGCTTATCCAGGAACCACTCTCAGATGTTATGCAACTTATTTCATAATTTCAATAGTTTTTTTCCTTTCTTCAAATGTTATGCAGCTTATTTTGTAATTTCAAAAGTTTTTTCCTTTCTTGGGGTCCCAATGTTGTCCCTATTTCATTTTCTAATAATTTCTTCAAACTTTCTTTGCAAGTCAAAGAAATTAAATTAATTAAAATTAATTTAAATAAATTAAAATTAAAGAAATAAAGTTAATCTGGGCCTACCATTGTGCAGTTATTATATTGTTTTCAAGATGAGAACACAGAGCATGCACCTGGGCCCTTAGGACTGGGCTGGGCTGGGCTCCATGCCTCAGTTTTTAATTATTTAGGAATCATTACATCAAGGAACATCTAGTTTTACAGAATTCATCAGAACAGAAGGAGAAAGAAGTAAGAAAATCAGATAAAATAGAATAATTATGCACACCAAGGCCAACTGAAAAACAGTCACGCACAAATGAAGTCTATACAGCCGTTGTCCAGGCAGGGCTAAGATCAGGAGAAATGGGAACAACTGCTCTTTACAAAGAGCTGCTGTGGGCTCCTGAGATGTCTCCATCTGGGCCTACTGCAGGCAGTTCCTTATTTCAGATGGCGAGTCCCCTGGAGGGATATGTCTCCTGCTTCTCAGGGTCCCAGAAGCTATCCTTTTCTACAGGAACTGCCTCAGGCTTCTGAGATGAGTCCATCCCCACCTACTTCAGGCAGTTCGTTCCATTGTATGCTATCCCCAGCATTTGGGGTTATAAGCTACTTATCTATTAAATCTCCTTTCACTGTGTGTGTGTGTGGTGTGTATGGGTGTGTGTTTGTGTGTGTAGACTTTAGAATAGGCAGGGGAAAATAATAAAGATGAGGTATGAATAAAACTCTGATGAGCCTGATTTTAGAACCAGTGCTGTACTAAGACTTCTAGAGTCTGACCCAGATCATCTTATTTTACCATATTTAATTAAGCACAGCACATATTGGGGAAATATTCAGAGAGCTCTTTGGCATCTAAATTTTTTAAATAATGTGCACAGGGATACAATTCCCCCCCACTTTTTTTGTTTAAAAGCCAAATGTTCTAGAGTGCAATGTGCACGTTAAACAATTACTAGTTAAGAAATCTCAGTAATATGGGCAACATTAATTTGTTGACAAAATATCTCAAATGCCTGACTGTAATAGCCAGTTCCATAATCTGTTTTAATTTAACTAAGGAATACTACACATTACACCAACTTCATGATAGGATGTTAAAACTTTACTTTGAAAAAGATGAATTTATATTAATGTTCTCTTTTGCCATGACTCTGCATGAAGTAGGCAAACCAGATTGTAATGCTTCTATAAGTTCTATGACCTCATTGACTCTACATAAATCTCAAGTTTAAAATTACTTTGAACCATAACTGGTTAGGACTGTGATAATACTGGTTTTGTCTTAAAACTATTTCCCTGAGGTAAGGGAGAGGCAAAACCAGGAAGACTTCCTTAGCCCTGGTTTGTAAAAGAAAAGGAATGCCTCTCAGGCCTTACCAAAGTACCTGAGTGCTTTTGCATTAACTCAAATGTGAACATTTCACTGAGCATACCACCTGAGTCACATCCAATGATTACATTGCCTGTAGTGGAGTCAGATTCCAAGGGCAATTTTACTGTTTATCTTGACCCCTTTTTAAGCTGATTTATATTTAAAACATTTTTTTATAACCCTGGTGCTGTAAAAGCATTGCTTGTAAGGAAAAGAAACTCAGCTTGAAAGTCTCTGAACTGATTTTAGGGCACAAACTCCTTTTTAATCTAAAATTTTGTTTTTACCACTCTTATCTAATTAAGCTTGTTCTTAAAGATGGCAGCGGGCCCATACTGGCCACAGCTGCTTTTTAACTTTCTAGTAACCATTTTAATTACAAAATAAAGGTGAGTTGACATTCTTAAGCTTGCGATCAGAGTGCAAACTGCAGCCAATGGAACACACTGTCAATTTTAACCATACTTTCTTAATTTTTTTTTTATGTATTAGGCTATAACCATAACATTTAGAAAGTAAAACCCAATTTTAAACAATCTATACTCTTTAAAATCAATACTAAAAATATTACATTCATCTTACAAAGTTTTTAAAGTGTCTCTCTGCTTTTGAACTGAAGTTAGCAAGCCTGAGTCATTCTAAGATAACTTCCCAGAATAAGCCAGGACTCTGGAAAGTAAAATCATGGTGTTAACTGATAAGCTACATGGCACTGTGTCTTTACCATTCTCTTCCTAAAGTACTAGGTGATATTATTTTTTGGTGGTATTGAGAGGTTAAAATGTTCAAACTATACTGTGGAACTATAACTATATTATAGCTTACTATAACTAGGCTGTTAGTTGAACTTAATGGGAGGTTAGCTCCCAGGACTTAGAAGAATGGGAGACCAGCTCCCAGGACATAGAAGAATGGGAGGCTAGCTCCCAGGACTTAGGAGAATGGGAGGCCAGCCCCCAGAACTTAGAAAAAAATGAGAGACTGGTTCCCAGGACATAGAAGAATGGGAGACCAACTCCCAGAACTTGGAGATCAGAGCAACCTGGCAGGAGAAAAGAAAAATGAGGTAACAAACAATTGCCAGGTGACTAACCTGTTCCTGAACCCTCGCATGAGCCAACACCAATCAGAAACCACCCTGTACTTTCCTTTGCCTCAGTCTCCCCCTTGTCCCCAGCAACTGTATAGGTATAAAAACCTGTTTAAATTTTTGCTTGAGGCCAGACTCCTCTATCCCTGCGAGGGATATGAGTCTTTCCCCAGCTAGCTGGAATAAAAAGCCTCTTGCAGATTGCATCAAGTCCGTGTCTTGGTGGTGTGTGGGGTCGTCGCTCCCGGGATTTGAGTGTGGGGGTCCCTCCGGGAATCTCACAGTATATTTAATAATCTATCAAATGATTTATAAGTATAGCTATTATATGATATTAAGCCGCTACTAAACTAAACAGCTCTTCTGAATTCTATCACCTGGTGTATGGCCTGCAACTTACAACATGGGCTTTAGATTATGTTAAGTGGCTGTAAAACTCTAGCTGGAGTTGTCTGTCCAGATTTCAGCCCTCTTGGCTGATTCAGAAATCTGCCTGTCTCTGCCTCCCAAGTGCCGGGATTAAAGGCGTGGCCCACCGCCGCCTCCACCACCGGCTTGTTTCTTATCTATTTTTCACCTGCTTCTTTAATGAGCGGAGCCTCATTTTTATGGAACTTTGATTCATTCCTCCAGTGTGTCCCTTTACCACAGCGTGGGCAGAGACATGGAGGAAGGCCCTTCTTGTTTCCTGAGGAATATTTTGTCTTACTCATTTTACCTGCCTTTTTTTCGAGCAGAGTCCCATCTTTATGGAATGTTCATTTACATTGATGTTTCCTTTACCACAACCCAGGCAAGGACCTGGAGGAGTGTTCTTATTTCCTGATTCCTGAAGGATTTTTACAGTCTTTCCTCAGGTGTCCCGGCTCCCCGCAGCCGAAACATGTGATTTTCACTTTCTTGGGAGCATCTCTCATCTCCGTATTCGCTGAATTTCTGTCTTTTCATTGCTGCGGCATAGGCAATTTCTTGCACCATGACCTGTGAGGCATCTAGGCAGGCTCGAATATAGTCTTATAGGGAGCCTGTCTTGAGGATAGGTCTGATCAGGTCTTGGCACAGGGTGTTCGCATTTTTCCCAAGCCAATTGTTTTAACAGTATATCAGTCCCTTCCAAAGGAGGAAGCATTCTAGAAACTGCCTCTTCCATTCTAGTTACAAAACTTTCATATGATTCATCTTCCTTCTGTCTGATTCCTGAAAGTGCTGTGGATTTAGCCGCAGGCAGAGAGAAACTCTGCCAGCTAGAAAAGGCTATTTGATTCCTACTGTGATCAGGGAAACATTCCTTTCTTAATTCATACTTTGCACCTTCCTCATCTGAGTCCCACTCATTACTATCATCTGCATCACTACTTTCCTCAACAATACTATATTTCTTTTTTACTCTGCTAGTCTTAAAAGTTTTCTTATTCATGGCAGAAGGCTTTGCCTCTATCTCATCTGGAGATTTTGAAGGCACTTCCTCCACTAAAAACTCCAGATCTGATTTTTCAGTTAGTAAATCTCTCATTTGTTGCCACAGAACAAAGGCATGACTAGGAATTTCTCTAGATGAATTCTTTTCATGAAACCTCTTCATATCTTTACCTAATCGCTTCCAATCCTCTAATGTCAAGCTTCCCTCCTCCAGAAACCAAGGACTGATTTTTTGTACAAAATCATAAAATTCCTGTAGAGATTTGTCTGAGACTTTTAAACCTCAACCTGATAACATGTGTTTGAAGACCGAGAGAAACAACCATTTCCCTTTTGATTCTGATTTCCCCATGATTTTAAGATTACTAGCCAATAACTGATAACTTTGTCAGCGGGCCCGTGGTGCCCTAGCGAGAGCCTATTAATTGCCTGATAAAGGAAAAGAGAGAGAAAGAGAGAACAAAACAGAAACAGAAAAAAAAAAAAAAGAAAGAAAGGGAAATAAGAGATAGCTTACCTGGCCAGAGAAACCATGATGAGTGCCAGCTGCCACAGACCGGGTTCATTGCTGGGGACTCAAATTTCCGCGGGATGAGAGTTCTGGTCAGGTGGGCAATAAGTCGGTGGATGACAAACAGACTTGACACAAGAGTGTGGTGAATCTGAATGTATTTGTACAAGGTGAAATTCAGGCTTAAATAGCATACAGCAAGCAGGGCAGATGACAAGAGTCACGTAGGCAGGCAGGGTTTACAGCAGGGGGCACAAGACTGAGGTCACTAGGCAAGTGACCACTACATCAAGTTCATAGGATTTGGTAATCAGGTGTGAAGCAGGCAGAAGAGGAGTTGAGTCCTCCCTGCTGGGGCTATCTTGGATTTCCTATGCTAATTCTCTGGTTCTACTGGAGGCAAGGACTAGGAGAATCTGATCTAGTATTTCCTGTAAAGTTCTCTAGGTCTTGCTGGAGGCAATCACCTGGACGTTCTGACCTAACTAATGTCCTTGAGTGAGGGAACCCCTTCGATTATTCTCTAGTATGTAAAACAGTTCTTACTTCTGTGGGACTGTCCTAAGAATTCTAACTAGGTTAACAGTAAGCAATGGTGCCTGATCTCTGTTGCTAACTCTGAGGAAAAACCTGTCTGATAAGGCAGATTCCTTGAGAGAAATTCCAAGCTAAGGACAGCTTGGAATTGAATTAGGATATGTTGGAAACATTGTGCTGGCCAGGAAACTATGCCCAATCTTAGCCATTTATGAATCATTTTTTGGGACGCCTTTATGCCTAAATAAGAGGGCGTGTTGACGATTGGAAAGACTAATCTGGAACACGTCTGAGTTAGGAGATGCCAGCAACTATCTGAATACCCAGGAGGCACAAGCTCCTTTTTGGGGCTATAACGCCTCTCATCTTTAATCAGGCTTTTACCCCCGATAATTTGGATATGACTGGAGTAGACGAGTGGGCATGGCAGATAACCATCAAATCAGCCCCATGAGTACAGCAAAGCTTAAGACATGTTGACAGTGAAGATCTTTACATATAGCTTCATCCATAAGATGGTTTCTTGTTGACTTATTAATAATGCCCAAGATAAAGGCCTAGGAAGAACAACTGGGCTGAGGTAAATGTAATGCCAGTAGGTGTCAGGGTTGGCCTGGTCCAGAGATTAGATAGTCACTTAGGCTGTTGTAAAATACAAATGATATCTCTCACAAGTTTGAATTTTATAACCTAGAAGCAATGGTTAAGGTTTCCAAGGGAACTGGTGTGGGATAAGTAAAATATAAACTCTTGAAGATGCAGGCCAAGTCTGTCTCATCAGACAGCATAAGATCACCAGGTAGAGATCTATATAAACTACATCCAGTCCTGGCATTTCAGGAGAGATAAGCCAAAAGCCCCTGCAGGAAATGCCTTCCATCTCTGGACTAAAAGAATGTCCCTATCCACCATTGACTGCTCATCTCCTGGGCTTCCCCACCACAAGCAAGTGTTCTTTGGATGAGCCCTGGACTGATGTGTGTCTTGATGGAGCTTCTACACATGCATGAGGCCCTGGATTCTATCTCCACCAATGTGGGTAGGAAGGGAGGAAGGTAGCTGAGGAGAAGGTTACATAAAGAAGGCACAGTGCAACCAGTGCTCACAAGGCAGAGACCAGGGGTCTAAGCCAGCCAAACCTCAAGCTCTGGGGTCAGCAGGAGACCTTGCCTCTGCAGATAAAGCACAGTGCTCTTTATCCCCCTCTCTCTTCCTCCAGCATCAGCCCTGAGGGAAGCCCTCCCAATCCAAGAGGTCCCCACTCTGAGCTGCCTAACATGGGATAGCTAGTGTGGTCTGCTGAAAGGGCAGAGATGTGAACTGGCAGGTAGGACTCGGTGAACTCAGTGTAGCAAAAGAAAAACAGAGATCTAGGCTGGGAGAACAAAGGGTTCATCGGACTCAACATTGAGCAGCACACCTGGGAACCCTGCAGGACCTTATGTGTGGATGGTGATGACATAATACCTTTGAATTCTGCCTCTTTCATGTCCTGGTCACATGC
>JADRCC010519809.1:0-10440 GCA_019843855.1 Hylomyscus alleni
GGGGGGGGGGGAGTCCCTTTGCCACAAAATAATCAAAACACTAAAGATATAAAGTAAATATAAAAATCTACAACAGAAAAAAATTAACAAAAACAAGTAACATATGAAAGCAGACCTATTAGGCTTTTAACCTATCTTTTAATGTATAGTATAGAAGACAAACGGGTTTGGACACTTGTTCTGCAGACTCAAAGAAACCACCCATGATGTTTCTACAAGCAAGACAATGCTCTAAATACCTCAGGCAGATTCAGAATCAGCCATGATAGTGAAGTTACTCAGAGATCACCACATGATCTAACATGTGAGCACCACAAAGGACCTCACCATGGTCACATCTGACTGATGCTTTCCATCCAATCCCAGAGAGAACCCACCACCCCAGCTCCAACTGCTCAGGCACCTGCCCCCACCCATTGCAGTCCATGATGCAGTGCTCACCATGTCTCGGTTTCAGAGATTACTTGAGGCCTGCTCACAGCAAGCAGAGCTCAGAACAGGACACCAAGAATCGTTCAATCCTGCACAACCACAGTAAACCTGCAAAAAGGCACTCGGAAGATCCCACCTCCTTGTCTGACTGGCAGGTCCACCTAGAGTCCTTGATTGGCCAGGGAGTCTCACCCCTACTTAAGGTTATACTATGCTTCCTGTCTAGGGCCAGGCCTTTTCCAGATCTCGGGAGTGGTTTGCACCTCATTAGCATTTGTGCCTGTCCTCTAAGAGGAATGTCACCCAACCCTGCCCTGGGAGAGAACCCACCAGCTCAAGCTATTCAGTGGCCTGCTCCTCCCCTCTGAGAGTGTCTTGAGCAGAGGCCAAGTGGCATTTTCCCCCCCCCCCCCCCCCCCCCCAAGAGTGGCGACAACACACCTTCACTCAGGAATTCGCATACTGGATTCCACCACGAGAAATGCCTCAGGAGTGGTAAGAGAGGACTCAACACACTGTTTGGGGTTTGAATGCTTTATGCCAGTTTCCAATACAACTACACACAGCATACAATATGTTATCAGAGCTAAGAGGATAAAGGCTAAGGCAATAAAGTAGCTAAACATTTTTCTCTACCGCATATTAGGATATAAACGGCTTCACTTTCCTGCCTATTAGAGGAAATACGACCTGACAGTGTCTCTGGGAGCTGGGAATGCGACCTAATAGTGGCTCTCGCTGGCTCAGTTAACTCTGAGGCAGGGCGTGGCGTTCTCAGACAAACCGAAAGCAGTTGGTGCCGAGCAGGCTCAACTCTCTCTCGGCTGGAGGTTTATCACGCAGAATGTTGCCTGTAGAGACTGCTTGACCTTGGAAGTTATTTGCCCATGGGATCTCGGGTGGTCTCAGATGGTCGCTGGTCATTGTGGCAGAGTCGTGCCAACACCAGCTGAAGCAGTGGCAGGAGCTAGAGTTGGAGATTTTGGCTCGGAGGATCACTTCAGGCAGCCATTGCTACTGAGGTGGAGACAGATGACAGTTCGTCTCTTTAAACTATTTTTTACGTCACTCTGGAGTAGGGTTAAGATAAACACACGCGTCTGCTTATCTTCTCAGTTCTTTACTTCTCTTGTGGAAAATTTTCCGCACAAGTATATACTTCTAATATTTCTCATTTTGGCAAAATATCTTTCATATTATTCTAGATAACTAATATATCAAAACAGCTCACTGCAAACAACTTATTTCAAAACATCTTCCAAACCTTTCCTGTAGTGAGCATGTCTCTTTAAGAAAAAAGCTCTTGAAGTACTCAAACGGTTGTTAACTGACAGGTACTTGATACCAGCCAATCAGAAATGTCTTAGCAGCCTGACAGTTGAATATATTACAGCAGCACTATAAATAAGAGCCAGTTCCAAAGCACGAGGAGGCAGCCTTGCCTTGGGATGCTTTGGGTGGGGGTTGATCCTGCCTCTTTTTCCACTGGTTTAGCTAGACAATTTTAAAAGATCTTTTTTCCTACTCCGAGGCTTTTGGCTCAGGAGCAGTTTTTCATGGCAATTTTGCCATTTGGGTGGTAGTCTCTACCTTGGGTGGTAGGCTGGGGTACTGGGAGGCCAATAAGACCAGAGCTCTTAGGATTTTTCTCCGTGTAACTAGGCATGGGCTTATTTAGACTTAAAACTTAGAGATAATTACAATTCATTCAGGACAACGGCTGTTTCTCTTCCCCTCTTCAATTGTAACAATTGTCTGTTTCGTCTTCCCTTCCTCTTGTGACTAACTTTGAAAGAAAAATAAAAGGCACTCACATTTGAAAGCCGGCTGAGAAGAGTTTGATATCTCAGCCCCCCATCCCTGCTGGCCCAGGGTACCCCAGGGGGCGCATAGACTTTCCTATTACAAGGTGGAGTGGGTCTTGCTAAAGACCTGCTCCTTACAGAGAACAATTATCCTGCACTTACCAGGACTGCCTATGGGGAAGGAAGCTCAGGCTACCTCAGGGCTTCACTCAGTCTCTTACATGACGGTCCCACATCACTGGGTGTACAGAAGGTCCCCTCGCCTCCTCCCCAGAGATGTGTGCACACCCCATGGGGTCCCTGTCCACCCTTCGCCTCTGCACCCTACATCCTCCACATGGCACAAGACAGGAAAAAGCGGTGCTCCAAGTACCGCAGACCTCACCTAGGCACCTCTAGCAAACCCAATGCTAGTCTGGGACTCCAAGGAGCTAATGCCCCAACTCCCAACGGGTCCACAGACGGAGTCCTACATGGACCTGTGTCCGCAGTTGCCATGAGTGGGACACAAAGTTGTTTGTGCCGCCCAAGGCCCCACAGACAGGGTGTGTACCCGCCCAAAATCTGTGTGACCCGAGACTGTCTGGTGCCAAGCCCTGGACTCTCTGAACACATCAATGCAGTCTGCATGTTCTGTTTGACTCCTTTGTCCACTCCTCAGGAATGAAGTTCCCTCTGCCTCACGATGCCCATAAGCCCTCCTCTTCCCTGTAGGAGAAGGTAGCTTCTTCCTGGCAGAGCAATAACAAGAAGATGTGAGGCAAGGGAATGACCACAAGTGAAGAGGTTGAGGCAGGAGGAAGACTGCAAGTGAAGAGAGTGAGGAAGGGGGATGACTTGCAGCCACTGTCAGATAAGCACAGAGATCTGCCTGCAGAGAGCACCTATCCTGTGAGTCTCCCTTCCCCTTCCAGTGTGTCCCACAGCCACCATTGTCCCCACCAAGCACAAGCATCTCTCTCAAGATGGCTGAGCAGAGCCCCATCTCTCATCCCAATTCTGCCCACACTAACAAGTTAGTTCCTTCCTGAGAACCTTGGAGACAGCCCACTGGTGACATGTGGTGTGTGGTGGGGTGTAAAGCGGGATCCGGCCTCCCTCATGAATCCATCCTGAGACCGAACCTGAGAATTTGTCTTGTGCCCCCTGGGGTACCCTGACCTGCAGGGATAGGAGGCAAGACACATCAACCCCTTCCTAAATGATTTTGAACCAGGCCTTTTATTTGTTGTAAGGGAATAGATACATTAGGTAAGGGGAAAACGAAACAAAACGTTACAAGAGATTAAAAGGGAGGAAGAATAGCCTTTATGCTGAGTGAATGTTAATTGTTACTAAGTTCTGGGCCTATAGATAAACCCATGCCAATATTACAGAGAAAGTCTGAGACCCCAGAGCTAAAACCCCAAAGCAAAAAATGTCTTTAAGCTAAAGCCCCCAAGGCAGAATTATCCCAAAGCAAAATGCTTCTAAGCCAGAGAATGCCTTCTAAGCAAGTGAGTGGTAAGGCAATGCTGCCTCTCTGAGCTAGTGAGAGAAAAAGCAATACTGCCTCCAAAGGCAAAACTGCCTCGAATCTCCTTGGAACCAGCTGCTTATATAGAGCTGGGTGACGTAGTCAACTGCCAGTCAGCTAAATTGTTTCTGATTGGCTAAGCCATGTGCTGTGAGTCAGCCTGTCAGTTTGGAAGTTCAGTTGGGGCTTTCTGAAGCTGCCAACTGCCGTTTGGCTTTTGTGAAAACTCTGTCTTAAAGAGACATGCTCACTACAAGAATTCACATCCCCCAACACTGCTAGGTGGGGAGGTAAGAGCCTGTTGTCCTTGGGGAAGAAATGAGCACCTCTCGCTGACCCCAGGCCCGAGGCTAGGAGATGCCTCCTAGAAGGCAGGAACACACCATCCTGTTTCCCATCCCGTCCCGGCCATTATACATTAGACCCATCCCGTCCTGGCCATTATACATTATTTAATTGGTAACTCAGGTCTTCAAGTGTAAAGACTCTTCAATGTCTCCAGTATTTCTTGTGGTTTCACAAAATGGAGAATACGGTACTTCATATTCCTTACACGTATCTTCGGAAGTTCTGTGTTGCTCTCAGGGTGAGATCCAGATATAGCTCCAGTTTCCTGCCAAGAGGTTTCAGTTACAAGAGTGACATCTGGCTTTCCAGAAGGAATTTCTTGCCATACTATGGCATTAGGATTTAAACCAGTGCCTTTGGATGTTACCTGCTCAAGGAAAAGCAACATATCTGCTTCTGTTTGGCCTGATCATTCATGCTGCTGCATCTCCAACTGACCAGGAGAATGTTCTTAACAGGGTTGTCATTGTTGGCATCACTTCTAACCTCAAAGTCATGGGACTGATCTAGAGCTCTAGAGTTAAAGTTAGAAAAAATTTCCTCTCTACATTCTATAGATGGAAGGGAAGATTTTCTATGTTCATATCTTCAACAGAACACTTCTGTATAGTGGCCTCTCCATCACTCTCATAAGACACCATGGCCAAGATAAATTATAATCAAAAACATCAAATGAGGATTTGCAATTTGTTCCAAAGGGTTACAGTCAATGATGGCAGTATAAACACATGGCAGCAGAAAGAGCCCAGAGCTCCCATTTCAACCTCAGACGAGGGGTAGCAAGCACAATGGGAATGGTCAGAAGCTTTTAAAGTCTCGAAGTGAACCCATGTGACACACTTCTTTCAAAATGGCCATACTTGTGCTCCTTCCCAAACAGTTTCAATAACTGAAAAATAATTATTCAAATATATGATTCTATGGATCAATTCTCATTTAACTAACACATCCTTCTTCAATTCTTAGTGAAAAATACTTTTCTCCTACCACACTCTACCATATCCTTAAGTGAGACATATATGTGTGTGTTTGTGTGTGTGTGTGTGTGTGCTTCAAGGTGTTTGTATTCTTTTATATGGTGGATTTGTATATACTTCTCCCAAGTCTTATACTTTTTTGTGGGTTAGAATTTGCACATTTACTAGTATGCTCTCAACAAGGATGTCTGTTCATACGTGCACCTGCCCCTGTGTGTATTGGGAAGCATTGTTTCTTTGCACTCACAATTTCTATTTTTTGACCATTTTCCTCTTGCTCTTCTTCTCCTCTTCCTCTTCCTCCTTCTCCTCCTCTTCCTCTCTTCCTCCCTCTCTTCTTCTTCTTCTTCTTCTTCTTCTTCTTCTTCTTCTTCTTCTTCTTCTTCTTCTTCTTCTTCTTCTTCTTCTTCTTCTTCTTCTTCTTCTTCATTTTCATCTTTGCCTCTTCTTCTCCTCCTCCTCTTTAAAAAAAATAGCCCAAGCCCACCAGGCAGTGGTGGTGCACACCTTTAATCCTAGCACTTGGGAGGCAGAGGCAGGTGTATTTCTGAGTTCAAGGCCAGCCTGGTCTACAGAGTGAGTTCCAGGACAGCCAGGGCTACACAGAGAAACCCTGTCTCAAAAAAACAAAAAAAGAAATAGCCCAAGCCCTAGGGAAGAGGTGTGATATAAATGTCCAAATTAGGGATGAGTATTCCCCAGTTATTTATTCTATGGACATTGAACTGCTGTGAGTCTTTGTTAATGTCTATGTACTTAAAGAAAAAATCCTCTCTGATAAGTGCTGAGAGATTCAGTTACAGGTATGACAAGAAGTACCTTAGGGTTTGTTTTAATATTACCATGATTTATGAAAAGAATAGTTGAGTCCTCTGTCTACTTTTACTTGCAGGTATAATCCAGTCTGGTGCAGAGGCCTTGAATACCAGCAAAACTTTCTTGGTAATTTCCTAACATCTGTACAGCAACAATAAACAAATATTTCCAGGATAGTCATTACTACAGTTCATTGTGTAAAAATCCTGGGTAAAACAGGATTCATTTTTCTATTTTAGTAGTGTATATAACAACTTCCAGCAATATCTGGCCATTAGAGATGAAATTTCCATATTAGTATCCTGTTACTTTCTCCATGTTTTGTGTGTTTTATTCAATAAGAGAAGTACTGAGAATCTTTGTTTCTTTAAAATACCAGTTGTGTTCTATAAATGTTTGTTGTTGTTGTTGTTGTTGTTGTTGTTTTGATTTATTTTTATTGCCTGAGTGTTGTGAATAAAGAAGTAGTAAATAGGAATCGACAAATGTCTCTGGAGCAGGAAATAGGGTCTTCAGATATACGTCCATGAACCTAGAAGTGTTGTATCCAGATTACGTGGTATATTTATTTCTATCTTTTTGAGGAACCTACAAAGTGTTTATATATAGTGGTTGCACCAGTTTGCATTCCTAATAGTAATATTTAAATATTCTCTCTTCACATCCAGCATTTCTTTCCACTACTTTTGTTTGCTTTATTATTATTATGTTTAGTCTCAGCTATTATGACTTGGATAAGTTGTAAAGTAGATTTAATTTCATATCATGCTTGCTAAAAATAATAAACATTTTCTAAAAGTTTCTGAAATCTGTATATCTTCTTTTGAAATCTCTTGAATTCCTTGTCCCAGGTTTTATTGGTTCTCCCTTTTATTACTGCTCAATTATTTTATTTGTTATTTTATTCTGTGTCTGAACTTTGTATCATATGTCTAGCTGGTAAAGTTACTCTTATTCTGAAGGTTGCTCCTCAATGAATTATGCTTTTCTTTGCTATTCAGAAGGGTTTTAGTCACATGTGTTCTATATGTTAATTGTTTGTATTAGACTTTATACTCTCATGGGGTCCTATTCAGAAAGTTTTTTTATTTGCCTAAGAATTCAATTATATTCCATCATTTCTTATGTATTAGATTTGATCCTATATTTATGTCCTTCATCTGTTTGCGTATGGTTTTATGTAGGGTGAAAGGTAAGAATTCAACATCATCCTTTTATATTTAGAGGTTCATTTTGAACAGCACCATTCTTGAAGATGTTGCATTTCTCCAGTGTGTACTTTTGGTCATGAGAGGGATGAGATAGGCTGACTCCATGGCAGGCTTTAAATTAGCAGTTAAGGAAAGTAGACCTTAAAACTGAACAAGTCAAATCAAGCCCAGGCAAGTGAACTACTAGTAGAAAACATCAGACTCCAGCCTTCACACCCAGGTAAAGGAATGTCCCAGTCACCTTGCCTTAGCAAGGACAGTGGGTCAGCATAAATTTCCAGATTTCCTCACCTACTTCCTGAGTAACTTCAACCTCCCCAGTAAGTTTTCAGATCCCTCACCTTGGTAATGGAATGTCCACAGATTTGGATCCAACAAATTAACATAGAGGTCACCTATCTCAGAATTCCCTAATGTGCTTTAAATTGGGCCTGAGAGCTCACTTCCTGGTCTCTCTTTCTTGGTAATGGGGAGACCCCAGCAGGCTGGACTTGTTCAGAATAAACATTCTTTGCATTTACATAGTATTTGAGTCTGGGTTTTACTCTTCAGTGAATAATGAAATCGTAGTCAGTTGTGAATGAAATTTTATTTGGTTCACAATTTTTATTTCATAGAACAATATATGTTATTATATCAATGCAATGCTTTTGTGTAATTATAGCTCTGCTCAATAACTTAAAAGTCTTAGTCAGTAATATCTACAGATATTCCTGCATTCTTTAGGATTCCCTTGTCTTTCTTTGATCCTTTGTTTTTCTATATGAACTGTAAGATGATTTAATTAATTCTGAGAAGAAATGATTTAGGTAGAATGGGAATTTCACTATATTAACAATATCATTCAATGAAAATGGAAGGAATTTCCATCTCTTGGTAGTTTTTTAACTTCTTTTATATCTTTCTTATATAAGTCTTCCACTTCTCAGTTAGCTTTATTCCAGGGCATTTTAGATAGTATTGTTGATGGTATAATTCCTCATTTCTTTCTTGTTATATTCATCATTGATTTAAAGTTAGACTACTTATTGTTGTGTGTTAATTTTACATTCAGCTGCTTTGCTGAATATGCTTGTTACCTGTAGAAGTTTTCCCTTAGAGTCTTTGCTCTTTTGTTGTTGGGAATCATATCATCTGCATATAAGTGTATTGGGATTTCTTTTTCTCCTAGTTGTATCTACTTTATCATCATCACTTATCTTCTTGTCCTAGGTAAGATTTCAAAGAGTATACGGAATAGAAATCGTAAAAGGGAACATATTTTCCTCCTTTCTGATTTGGTGGAAATGCTTTGAGATTATCCATATCTAGACAATGTCATCTGTTGGTTGCATGTATGTTACATCTATTATGTTGAGACATGTTCTCTGTTTCCCTGAGTGCTTTAGGCCTTTAATCATGATAATTAATTTTGTCAAATCTCTTTATCTTCATCTAATGAAATAACTGTGTTGCTTTTGTGCTTGACTTTGTTACTTTGGTAGATTATATTTACTGACTTAGAAATGTTGAATTACCACATCTCTGAAATGATATACACTTTATCATGGTGGTAATCTCTCTCTTTTTCTCTCTTTCTCTATCTCCCTCTTTCTCTGCCTGTCTCCCTCTGTGTCTCTTTCTCAGTTGATTCTAGTAGACACATACATGCAAAGTATTTTATTAAGAATCCTTGAAACTATATCCATTAGTGAAATAACATGTAATTTCCTTTTTTCTTTTGTCCTTCCTTTGTTTTTTGTATCAGGATAATAATAAAAGCTTCATTAAAAACTTGAAATGTTTACTCATTTTCTCTTTTACTAAATAATTATAGGATTTTTCAGAACTAATATTATCTAATAGTAAGGAAATAAAGAAGCTATATTTTCTGAAAAGAACTTTGTGGAGAGCTGTGGTGTGCCACGCCTTGAGATGGCGCTGGTTCCCACCTTCTGCTATCCCGAAAGTGAGTGCTCTCTTGAGATAATCAAGTCCTGAATTGGCTACACTTGCTGTCTCTGGCTGCTTCCACATTGTGTGACCTATCTGCTGTTCCCACGTGAACTGCAGGGGTTGGCGGGCACAAGGTATTTAGGTCTGTGGGCATATCCCAGAGACGCCACCAGAGAAGGAGGAGAAGAGCTAGCATGTAACATCAAGAAGCTAGCTAGTTAGAAGAAGTAAGCATGCAAAAAAGGTCCTGAATAAACTGCTTAAGGAAGTCCCGTGGTCGTGTCCTTTCTTGCTGGTCGAGAGGGCCGCTGCAGAACTTCTCTTTGTTCAGTGTTTTATTAGCATGTCTGGATCATCTCTTGTATTCTGAACAAGAGAAGAGTAAACTGACTTACTCTTAGTAAAATGTATTTGAGAACTGTAGAGAGCTGTCTCTTTAAGACAAAGGGCAGTTGGCAGCTTCAGAGAGCCTCAACTGAACTGACAGGCTGGGGGCATGGCCAACTGTGTCTCATTTGGCTTGACCAATTAAGAAACAGTTTTAACTATCTGACAATTATGACGTCATTCAGGTCTATAAAAAGCAGCTGCTCTGAGGACTTGTGTGGCAGTTTTACCATTAGGGGGGCATTCTTGCCTTTTCTCCTAGCCCAGGAGGCTTTTGCCTGGGCGAGGGAATCCTGCCTTTGCTCCCACTGGTTTAGGAAGGTAATTTTATAATTCTGCCTTGGAGGCTTTGGCTTAAAGACGTTTTTTTACTTCGGGGGTTTTTAGCCCAGGGGTCTCAGACTTTCTCTGTAATATTGGCATGGGTTTATCTAGGCTCAGGACTTAGTGGCAATTAGTATTTACTCAGGATAAAAGCTCTTTCTCCCTCCTTTTACTCTTGTAACATTGTCTTGTTTTGTTTTACCCCACCTATTGTGATTTCCCTTCAAAGCAAATAAAACAAAGCCTGGCAAAGTCGACTAGGAAGGGGTTGATATCTTTGCCCCCTATCTCTGCAGGACAGGGTACCCCGGGGGGCACTAGATAGAACTTATATAAGCAGTTAATTCAAGAATGAAGGTTTGAGCATTCTGCAGGTTTCTAAGTGTTTTCCATTGTCTGTGAAACTGCTTGACTTCAGAGGAAGGAGGAGAAAAAAGAAAAGGAAGAGGAGGAAATATAACACGAAGAACATTTTAATACAAAAGAGAGTGTTAACATTATCAGTTGTAATCACAATTGAAAAGCTTTAGTCTTAAGATAGTTCACAGAAGTCAAGCAGGAGCTCTGCAGGGAGCTGTTTCCCTTTTGTATCTGACTCTGCTTTTCAACACCTGCTTCCTATTGTCCCTTTGTTCTTTCTTCATTTGAAATTCTTGGGGTTTCATATATTCAATTGGGTATAAACAGAT
>JADRCC010519825.1:0-20334 GCA_019843855.1 Hylomyscus alleni
GGGGGCTTCTGAGCTTTCTTACTCTTGTACCAGAATGATTTCTTTGGACACTTGGGAAAAAATGGTTTGAAATTTAAATAAATAAAATATTGACTCTCACAGTGAGCAACAGATGAATGCGTGAGAGCTGATTTTCACTAGGGGCATGAGATGGAAGCTTGTCCGTTATGTGCATTGAAATCTGTAGAGAGACAAAGAGTGATACAAAACTATGGATATGGAATGAAAGTAAAGAAAAATCATTACACTGTATTTACATCGAGGACAGAAACTGTCCATTTCCAATGTGAAATCCTTAAAAATTTGAATTATTTTCATTCTCCCAGTTATGGCACTATACTTGCTATAGTTAATGCTTAACTAGTATGTGTTGTATGCATATGGAGAGGTCCAAAGTATAAAGAGATATTGCTCTGTGCTTGCTATATTTACACATAGAGGCTTTGTGACTCAGAGAATGTTATCTCAGCTAAGAGTCTAGTACTAAGGGTCACAATTTTATATAAAATAATGGTTTGGCTATTAATAACTTTAAGAGCACTGGAGTTTTAAATCTGAGATGCTATCTATATACTTATACCTTTGTTGCAATTCCAACTCATTCCTTGAAAAATATCAAATAATTAAAAATTTTAAATAGATATGAATAAAATCAATCCATATAGTATGACATTTCCATATCCAATACCAGTGCTATGTTATGTAAAGTTGAATTTAAATTATGTTTCATTCAATAAAATTTCACCTAGAAGAGAGAGCCACATATGTAACAGGCTGTAACTTTTATGTATGTCTATGAAGATGTCTAATTTTATAAGGAAAATCATCATAAAACTATTTAAATGGTACTACTACTAATGTTAAACTTTAATGAAACTTCATATTATGAAATTGGAAAAGTTTACATTTCACATTTGGGAAATTATTAAGATGTGACTCTCAACTTCTGCTTTAAATTTTATGATACATGATTATTTAAAATAATAGGCCATAGTTTCTTTACCTAGTGTTTTGCATAAAAGTTCATCTAATAGATGATATTTTTACTACCACAATCATAGATTTTACCTGAACTGCAAAGGAAATTACGCATGCATTACTTCACTCACATTCATAAAGGAAGTAGAAAATGTTCAAAGACAGCTCTTTTAGTCTCTCTGTGTGAGTGAGTACTGGAGACAATGAAATTATTGAAAGGAATGGGACACAGGACATCTGCTGTGTTGTATGGACTTAGACACTTAAACTATAAACACCCAGCAATTACAGTCAGCAATAAACACTTCTCAGAATAATGCAACATTTGAATTTTATAAAATCAAATTAAGTTAAACTATGAGAGTATAAAGTCTAACACATGGTAATGTAAGGAATGTATATAAAATGAAATGATCACTATACTTTGGGATTTGAACTTAAACATTAACAAAATTCTGTTTTGAAAACATAACTACAATATTATAACATTCAAGTCTTTGACTTCCTTATATTTGCTAGTTCTTAGACATTTTAAGTTGTTCCATGTCTATTTTAAACTTTCATATCATTTCCTAATTATCATGGTACAAAAATCTCATTTTCCAAATTATTTTCATTATCTATCATTGGTTATTAGAAAAAAAGACACAAAATATGTTATATTGACAATTAGTAATATAATACTAATGTTTATGAAATAACTTCTTTAAAAGTATTTGTATTTTTAATAGTAGCAATATGCACTATGATTAGGAGCTCTCCATATCATTTTAATCTTTATATTTATTCATCACACAAATATTATGAAATATATACTATGAATTCACTTTAATCCATGAAGAAACTGAAGAACAGAGGACTTTAAGTTCAGCATGTAGAGTTGGACAAATGCTTAGTGGGTGAGAGCCTGTCACAAGATAGGAGAACCTGAGTTTGAATCATTATCATCCATGTAAAATTTTGAGTATGACCATGTTTGTGCCTATAGTAGTCCCAAAGTAATGAAGATTGGGAGGCAATGGGTTCCTGGAACTTTCTGGCCTTTAGCGTAGATACATTCAGTGAGAGACCCTATTTCCAGAGAATAAAGTGATGAGTAAAAAAAAAAAA
Organism: Hylomyscus alleni; assembly: GCA_019843855.1. NCBI lineage: Eukaryota > Metazoa > Chordata > Mammalia > Rodentia > Muridae > Hylomyscus > Hylomyscus alleni. Next base: position 2,089 of record JADRCC010519825.1, read on the forward strand.
AAAAAAAAAAGAGCATCCAGTAAAATTCTTCTTTGACCTATTAGTGATGTGCAGGCACACACACATACATAAAACATATGTGGATGCCATTCTTCTAAATGACTTGTATGTTATTATCAGGCACAAAATACATACTTTCATGGTGTTATTAAAATGGAAATTTGACAACTATATAATTATAGTTTTATTATAACACTTTAAATTAATCTATTATATTACAGATTTAAAGAAGGACCTCATTCTATAAAAAAGCTAGAGAAAAACACAGGAACAAAAACTGTCTAATATTGGTCTTATTAAATATTTTCCAGATTATAAGACCAAGCAAAAAAATGAAAAATAAGCACCATTTTCATCAAACTAAAAGACTTCCATATACATAGAAAATTTTAGTGGCTCAAATTCTTTTTTTGAACATTTTTTAAATTAATCATTCCATTTGTTTATATCTCAAATGATATCTCCCTTCCTGGTTACCTCTCCACAACCCCCATTTCATCTGCTTTTTCTGCTCTCCCTTTTGATTCTATAAGGGTGGTCCCCCACCCACCCACCCACCCATTCCTGCCCCACCACTCTAGCATTGCCCTATGCTGGGGCATCAAACCTCCACAGGATCAAGGGCCTTCCCTGATGTGTTAGTTCAGCAGGACGCGTCAGAACATACCACACTGTAGGCCCAGACAGATACAAGTGTAAGAGGTTTAATAGAGAGAGAGGGAGAGGGGGAAGTGGCACGGAAAGAGAAGAGGGGGAGAAAGAGAGAGATGGAGGAATGTTCCCCGAATATATATGGGTTGTGACGTAGCACCACAGGTAAAGGTGGGAGATGAACCCAATGGATTCTGGGAATATGGTGGCTGTTGTCCTGGCAACAGGTCTGTGGACCCACCCATGCATCACCACAGACTTTGGATGTCCTGATGCTAACAAACCTCCCTTTTTGATATTATAAAGAGAAGGAAAGAAAAAGGGAAGGGGAAGCCAATGGTGAAAAGGGAATGAGGGCGTTGTGTCTCTTAAGCTACTTCCTGCTGTCTAGGGGCATTGTCAATGGGGGTAGTTGGCTTTCACCATCTGGATCCACTTGGTAAACGTTCCCATCAGGTTCCTCTGTGGACAGTGGCTTGTCTGTGGGCAGCGGCTGGTAATCCTGTAACAGGAGCTGATTGATAGTTTGGTTAGAAATTTTTTGTATTTGTCGTTGAAGAAATGTAGAAACCTGATTAATGAGGCAGAGAGCAAATAATAACACCAGGAAGATGACTAGGAAAGGAGTTACAAATGGGAGTATCCACCTCCATATGGGGTTTTCGAAAATCTCAGAACTGGAGGTCTCATGGTCCCTGAAATTTTTTATGCCACTTGTTGTAGCTCCTGGATTTTATTTCTTACTATCCTGGATTGGTTGACGTAGAAGCAGCATTCTTCTTGGAGGAACAGGCAAAGACTACCTTCTTTAGCTGTCAGGAGATCTAGTCCCCGTCTGTTCTGAAGCACCACAGCTGCCAAAGAATCAATCTGTTTTTGGATAGTAAGCACAGTTTCAGACATTTTTTGAAATTGAGAAGTGAATGTATTATATTGGATCATGGAAGTTGTTATCCCTGCAACTCCAATACCAACACCTACGGCTATTCCTGTAGCAACCAAGAGGGGCACAACTTGGACTGCCCTCTTATGCTGGGCAGCTATCATATCTACAGCTGGGATTGGCAGGGGTTCGTTTCCCTGGATTACTCCCAGTTCAGGGAAAAGAAGTACTAATGTGCAAAGTCCTGACCAGCCAGCAGGTAGGCAATGATATGCCTGAGTGCCACAAAGAATTGATGTATTTTGGATTGTAGGGCATTGTGGCAGAGATGATATATCAAGGGTTATAGTTCTATTGCAGTCTAGGGAGCTCAGCATTCCCACTGAATGAGTCTCAGAGGCCTTAAAACAGGTTGTCATGCCAAAGAGAGGGACAGAGGTAAGGTATGGAGTCATAGCGACACTGGAGCCAGGGCAGCTGACAAAGGGTGTGAGGTAACCTTACTTGACAGTATCACCAGAGACGCTGTAAGTGACAATTATGAGTTAATTCCAGGAGGTACACATAACCAGCACTCCTTAAAGCGTCCAGGTCTGGTGACATTAAGGAGTTGATATGCCACAGTCAAAGTCTGAAGTAAAAGGCAAAATGACAAGTTAATGTCATTTATGAGGGGTGATGTCAACGAGGTAAAGTCCTCAGGAGTGTTTGATTATTTCCTCTACCTTTTTGATATCCAGGGGTTGTGCAATCAAGACATATTTTCTCTGAATATGGATGGTACTTACTGGGGCACCGAGCTGATTTTTATGATAGAGCTTACTAACAACTCCTATCTCCTACCTGGAATCCCACGGGTCTTGTATGTGGAAAAAGAGTGTCTTGCGATGTTGATAGAAGAAGTGATTGATCTGTGATCCTAGCATATGTATTTGACAAGACCAATATGGGCAGCCCCCATATTCATCTGGCCATTTTCTACAATAATCTTTTGTCTGGTCAAAGAGAAAGCAAGTATAGAGATCATAATGTTTAGATGGGATTACAGATACCGGGATGATAGCAATTTGGATTGGTTTCTGGCATCCAGCTATGGAGCAGTTTCTTGACCCTATTTGGAAAGACTGTTTGTTATTTGAGAGGGTTTCTTGAACCTCGAATCTCCAGATGTAAGGGCTACCCTGGAGGGAAATGAACAGCAGGGGGAGGATGAGAAAACCATATCTAATCCAGTGAGGTTGAGCTCGACTGCCGGAGTGGAGTCTCATTTTCTTGGACTGGGGACAAGGTAGGCAGTCTCGTTGTCTTCTGGAGCTTAATAGAGCACGGTCCTGTTAAGACTGATGTGTATGAAGTAGAGTCATTTTTAGGTGAAGGAATGAAAGGTTTGAGGTGAGACAGATGGACCCAATGAGAGAGTACCTCGAGTTTAGCAGCTGTAGGGGTCTCAAGAATTACTTTAAAAGGACCCTGACACTTGAGAGAGAGAGGTGAGGGCCAATGACCTGGAGGGGATAGAAGGACTTCGTCTTCAATGTTGATAGGTAGTGGACAGGAGACAGTGCATGGTCGAGGTAGATGGTGGTCAGCAAAGTTCCATAGGAGAGAACGGAGGTGGAAAAGTAATGGGGTAAGTAGATGGTCTGGGAGGGGAGAGCATTTAGGTGAAAGACCAGGAGTTAGGACTGGACGTCCATACATACAGGGAGAGATGAGGAGAGGTCGCTTTGGGAGAGCTCATAACCTGAAAAGCCTGTGACAGCTTAACAAGAGTGGTTTTAAAGAGTGATTAGTTCTTTCTACCTTACCAGAAGACTGGAGGTGGTAAGGAATGTGAAAATGTCATGGGATATCTAGAGCCTTAGATAGGATTTGAGAGACTTGGGAAATATTGGGCCATTGTCTGATTGGAGAGAGGCTGGGACACCAAACCGGGGGATGATCTCTTGGAGGAGGAGATCAGAGACTGTCTGAGCCCTTTTGTTAGTTGTGGGAAATGCCTCTACCCACCCTGAGAAGGTGTCTACCAAGATCAGGAAGTACTTGACACGCCTGACAGTGGGCATGTGGGTAAAGTCAAGTTGCCAGTCAGTTCTAGGAAGGAAACCTCTAGCCTGATGAGTAGGAAAAGGGGTGCTATGATATTTTGAGTTGGGGTCAGACTTTTGACAGATTTTTCAAGAAGCAGTGATAGATTTTAAGCTCAAGTCCTCAGGAGTAGGTTGTACACAGAGAGAGAGTATTGAGCTTGGTCAATAGAGAGGTTCTGGACATCCCAGACTCAGGGATATATCTGAGAAGCTGGTAAAGGAAATAACATGGTAGTGTTAGTAGGTTGCCTGGCTATGAGAGGGAACAGAAGAACTGCTGGCGAGCCTGGGTTTAGGCTAATGTGGGGAGCAAAGGAAATAGAGACTCCTAGCCTAACTAGAAGATCCTTTCCTACTAAGGGGACAGGACATGTTGGCACTACTAAAAAGGAATGGGTAAAAGGTACACCCATAAAAATGCAACTAAGTGGTGGGGTCTGGAAAGGGAAGTATGGTTGTCCTCTTACACTGATAATAGGAGAATTAGAAGGAGAAGTGGGTCCGCAAAACTCCATCAGGACTGAGTAAGTGGCTCCAGTGTCCAAGAGGAAGGAGATGGTCTGTCCACAAACCACGATATTTACTGGGGCTCCCTGTTAGTGATGGCAGTGGTCCGGTTAGGGGAGCTCGGGCCTCCTCAGTCTGCCATAGCCAAGCCTAGGAGATCAGTTGTAGGGTTATCTGGGAGTGATGTCTCTTTGTTCTGTGTAACATGAGGGCAATCAATAGCCCAATGTCCCTCTTGATGGCACCTAGGGCATGGCCCTCTTGGCTTGCGGAAGTTAGGGCAGGATTTTGCTCAATGACCTTTTTTACCACACTTGTAGCAGGTACCTGATTGTCTCTGAGTCTTAGTAGACTATGAGCCCGGGGTCGTGGCTGGGGCTGGTTGGACAGCCTTTGCCAACATATGATATTTTTGTTTGAGAATTTTATCATCTCTCCCATGGTACACTTTGAAGGCCAGCACTAAGACTTCTACCTGTGAAGTTAGGGGTCCCCTCTCCAGTTTTTCTAAGTTTAGCTCCCATGTCGGGGTAGCTCTGGGAAAAGAAATAGGTCATCAGAAGTTGCTTACCTTCTGGGCTTTCAGGGTCCAGATTGGTATGCTGTAATAAAGCCTTCATAAGGCGTTCTGGACAACCTCTTGGAGTTTTCTAAAATTTAATGAACCTGTCCCTGCCTAATTCCACTGGGGATCTCGGTCTGGCATGGTGTCAGAGCCAATAGGGTAAGTGTTGTCTGTTTGGTGTATTCCATCTGCATGCACTCTTGCCTCTTTCCAGACTCATCTGCATTCCTCAGGAAGTAAATTATTAGTGAGGATCATATGAACATCATGGAAAGTCAAGCTGTAAGATTAATAAACTTGGAAGGGTTAGAAGTATAAGACCCCAGCCTATTTTCTATTTGGGAAAGTTCACTAAGCAAGAAAGGAACATGTACTCTGACAAGGCCATCCACTCCAGCAAGTTCTCTTAGAGGTAGAACTGTCGCTGGGTCAGGTGTCTCTGGGGAGGAAGGACTAGGAGGTTTGGCAGTAGCCTTAGAGCGAGTGACAGGAGGAGTGAAAGTAGCTGCCAATGTGGGGTATTTGGAACAGCCTGCAGCTGGCACAGAAGGGGAGGGCTCTGGAGAGGCAGGGCTAGCAGGCTCTGGAGCATCCTGGTGAGGAGGAGAAACCAAGGCAGCAGTTTGGGTTTTCAGCATCATGGAAACAGGTCTGCATCGAGAAAGGGTTGGTTCATTAGCTGGATCTAGCATCGTAGTATCATCTAGAGGAGGCTGTGTAGATTTCATGGCTAAGAGAAGTTGGGTTGGGGAACAAGAAGAGCACAAGGAGGGCTTGGAATGGAGATAGATAAATGCTTGGACATAGGGCACCTCTTTCCATTTACCAGTTTGCTGGCAGTATGTATTAAGATTCCTTAAAATATTTGGGTCTAGAGTGCTATTAAGTGGCCATTTTGAATCCCAATCTACATGGTATTTAATCCAGACCTTACTGCAGAGATATATTGACTTTGATGCCTTTAAATCAGGCTTTGAGATTTTCCAGGAGACAGCCCAGTGGGGTGCCTGGAGGTACAGTTCGAAGATATCCAGATACCCATTGGTGGGTGGTTGGACTATTTGTACCAGCCTCCTGAGAACAATCCAAGCATCGAAAAGTTAAATGTTAACTGCCAAAGCTAGGTGATCCAAGTCATCATGAGAACCCCTAGTGGCTATTTAGCAGAGCCCGGTGGTCTGCTGTGGGAAAGCAACTCACCCTGGATCCAAGGTTTTGTAGGCTTAAAGCCCAGAAAGAGAAATGGAGAACGAGAGTTGCTTCCGAGGGAGGGGCCACCAATGGTAGGGAGTCCTAAAAACAAGTGTCAGCTGAGAGGTGTGACTTTAAACCCCCTTGGTTCCCAGAGAAGGCTGGCCAGGCCTATCTGGAAAGCTGGAGGTCCTCCCCTTGACTGATCCTATTAATTAATATGCCGATGTTTGTGTGAGAATTATAGTGGACTGGTAAATAGAAAACGTGAACTGAATGGGTAGGTGTGGATAGATCAGGTGGGGCACGGCTCATGTGGTTGTAGTTCGTATGTTCTGAGCAGCATGCAGCAGCAGCAGCAGTGACCATGGCGGGAGCAGGCTCAGGGTCTTCTGTGGCCGGTGGTGTTTGCTTCAGAGAGCAGCAGCATCTTCTGCCAGCTGAGGGGCCATGCTCCCAATCGTGCTTGCCCAGGATGGCCCACTCGCCTCCACGCTGTGTCTTGGAGTTCTTGGGAGCAGCAGTGGCGTGTGTGCCTGGGAGCACGCGGTACCTGGAGCAGTAGCAGCAGCTGTGCCTGGAGCAGCGGTGAAGGCAGCCGCACTGGGGATGCACAGCTGCAGCGCAATGCTCGACGTGACCTGCACACTCGCTTACAGAAGGTGGCCGCAGCTGCTGGTACCGCCAATTCATGTGGTCATAACTCCTGCTCGCCACCTGCTGCAGGGCAGTAGACCTGTGCTGGCTGACGAGAACCCGCCCTGTCCTGGGTGTCAGCAACAAATGATGTGTTAGTTTGGTGGGACGCATCAGAACATACCACACTATGGGCCCAGACAGATACATGTGTAAGAGGTTTAATAGAGAGAGAGGGAGGGGGGAAGTGGCATGGAAAGAGAAAAGGGGAGAGAGAGAGATGGAGGAATGTTCCCCGAATATATATGGGTTGTGACATAGCACCACAGGTAAAGGTGGGAGATGAGCCCAATGGATTCTGGGAATATGGTGGCTGTTGCCCTGGCAACAGGTCTGTGGACCCACCCATGCATCACCACAGGCTTTGGATGTCCTGATGCTAACATTCCCTCCCACTGATATCAGACAAGTCCATCCTATGCAACATGTGTATCTGGAACCATGGATCCCTCCCTATACACTCCTTGGTTGGTGGTAGAGTCCCTGGGAGCTCTGGGTGGACTGGCCAGGGGACATTATTCTTCCTATGGGATTGTAGTCCTCCTCTGCTTTTGTAGTCCTTCCCCCAGCTCCCCAAGCTTCCCCAGTTTCCCCATCAGGGTCCCTGAGCTCAGACTTGTGGTTGGCTTCCAGCGTCTGCATCTGCATCTTTCAGGTGATGGTAGAACCTCCCAGAGAACAACCACTCCAGGTTACTGTTAGCAAGCATAGAGGCTTAAATTCTAAGCCCAGTGTGAAGGCCTAGTGAGGGATGGTGGGTTTACAAGGTAGATATTGTTGTATAAGGGAGAGGTTAAATTCTGACAAAGAAAAGTAGGGAGTTTTAGACAATGATGTTCAGTCACGAAACTTATCAATGAAACAAAGCAACCTCATTCTTATATGGTTTGTGGGTGTCAAGAGAGTTACCTTCTTCCATTCTGAGGGAAACACTGCCAGAGATCCAATGACCTTCCACTATACACTTGAAGGTCAAGTAGTCCACATACCTACCTGGTATGGAAGAAGCATACAGAACATGAACTTTAAGAGACAGACTCATATTGTATCTCAGGCATAGTTAGTTGAACATGCAGTAGGCAAGGGATTAGTATAAAGAGCAAGAAAGCAAATAACTTAGATTTACACATGGACAAAGACTTTGTACATCACAAAGGAAAACACATATGGCTGCAACAAAAAGATTTGAGCATATTATTCTTTGAATTATTTATGCTTTGAAGATATTATTGTCTTTACTGATTGAAGATCTGTAACAACTTTGGGAAGAGCAAACTTGTCATCTCCATTTTTATAATAGCATGTCCTGACTTCTTATCTCCACAAGCTTGATGATTCCCTCAGTATTGATGTTCCTTTCATTATCATTATTATTGCATTTCTAATAGGGTATGATCATTGATCTCATATGTTGCTATTGAAGTCACATAGAACACCAATCCCATAAGCTTATTGAGATATGTGCTTTTGAGTGCTATACCAATTAACATTCTTACCTATCTGTCCTTAGGTTTAGCCTCTGTCCCCAATTCCCTAATGCAAAGCATTTTTGAAATTAGATCAGATAATAAATACCCTAGTAATGGTCTGGCCCATAAGTGTTCAAGAATAATGCTGGAAATTATATTTGCTAGTGAAGCCCTGCTAAGAATAGGGAGGGTTGAAGCCAGGAATCTTCCAATAATCATCTACCTTGTGAGCTCAAGTAAAATATACTTGAAATAAATTCAAAGTGCTTCTCCAGTGAATTCACAACTGATAAAACATAACATACAAAGTTTCATTGATTTGGATAGAAAAGCTATAAAAACACCCCCTTAAACAAACAGAACCCTAACTATTTTTTTTTTTTTTTTAGGGAAAAGTCAAAATTTAATGAGTCCAAGAGGATTTTCTCTCTCTCTTTTTTACTATAACAGTAAAATGTTTTATATATATACATATATGTATATGTTACTGAAAACATTCTCTATTTATACTTCAAATGTTATCCTCTTTCCCATATCCCCTATCCCATACTCCCTCCTCCTGCTTCTATGAGGATGTTCTCCTACTCACCTATACACTCTAGCCTTCTCACCCTGGCATTCCCCTACACTGAAGCATCCAGTCTTAACAGGACCAAGGGACTCTCCTCTCATTGACACCCGACAAGGCCATCTTCTGCTGCATATGTGGCTGTTGCCATGGGTCCCTCCATGCATACTTTTTGGTTGGTGGTTTAGTTCCTGGGAGCTCTGGGGGTCAGGTTGATTGATATAGCTGTTCTTCGTATGGGGTTGCAAACCCCTTCAACTCTTTCAGTCTATTCAATGGCTGTGAATATCTGCATCTATATTTGTCAGGCTCTGGCATAGCCTCTCAGGAGACAACTATTTTAGGCTCCTGTCAGCATTCACTTCTTGGCATCTATAATAGTGTCTGCATTTGATGACTGCATATGGGATATGGGATGGATCCCCACGTGGGGCAGTCTCTGGATAGCCTTTCCTCAATCTCTGCTCCACACTTTGTCTCCAAATTTCCTCCGGTGAGTCTTTTGTTCCTCCTTCTAAGCACTGAAGCATCCACACATAGGTCTTCCTTCTTTTCGAGCTTCATGTGGTCTGTGAATTGTATCTTGGGTATTCTGAGCATTTGGACTAATTTCCATTTATCAGTGAATGCATACCATATGTATTCTTTTGTGATTGGTTTACCTCACTCAGTTTAGAATCTTTTGATTAGCTCTGTACCCCATTTTAAATAGGGTTACTTGATTCCCTGGAATCAGCCCACCAGGGAGGAGAAGCCATGAGAGGCACCAGTGCCACCAGCATGTCCAAACCCTCATCTCTCCTCTTCTCTCTCCCCACTTCCCTTCCCCCTCCCCTCTGTGGCCCCTCTCAAGCTCACCGACATGAGCATCATTCTTTGAGACCCGCCCCCTTTTTGTTTTAAGGAAAAGTCATTTTGGTAACTTCTTGAGTTCTTTGTATGTTTTGTTTTGGATATTAGCCCTCTATCAGATGTAGGATTGTTAAAGAGCTTTCCTAATCTGTTGGTTGCCATTTTGTCTTATTGACAGTGTCCTTTGCCTTACAGAAACTTTGAAAATTTATGAGGTCCCATTTGTCAATTCTTGATATTAGAGCATAAGTCGTTTGTATTCTGTTGAGGAAATTTTCCCCTATGCCCATATGTTCGAGGCTCTTCCCCACTTTTTCTTCTATTAGTTTCAGTGTATCCAGTTTTATGTGGAGGACCTTGATCTACTTGGATTTGAGCTTTGAATTTTTTCAAATGCTTTCTGAGCATCTAATAAGATGATCATGATTTTTTTTCTTTGAGCTTGTTTATATTGTGGATTACATTGATGGATTTTTATTTATTGAACCATCCTTGCATCCCTGGAATGAAGCCTACTTGATCATGATGGATGATTGTTTTGATGTGCTCTTGGATTTGGCTTGCGAGAATTTTATTTAGTTTTTTTGTATCGATATTCATAAGGGAAGTTGGTCTAAGGATCTCTTTCTTTGTTTGGTGTTTGTGTGCTTTAGATATAAGTGTAATTGTGGTTTCATGGGATGATTGGGTTGGGTTCCTTCTGGTTCTATTTTGTGGAATAGTTTGAAGAGTATTGGTATTAGGACTTTGAAGGTCTGATAGGATTTTGCACTAAAACCATCTATCTGGTCCCAGGCTTTTTTTTTGAGAGAGATTTTAATGACTGCTTCTATTTCTTTAAGGTTATAATACTATTTAATTGGTTTACCTGATGCTGATTTATGGCATCTGGTATCTATCTAAAAAATTGTCCATTTCATCCAGTTTTTCCAGTTTTGTTGACTATAGGCTTTTGTAGCAGAATCTGATGTTGTTGTTTTTTTTTAATTTCTTCAGTTTCTGTTGTTATGTCTCTCTTTTCATTTCTGATTTTGTTAATTTGAATAGTCTAGAAAAGTTGATGAAGGCAAGGAAGCTAAAAAGGAAGGTCTGAATTTATCAGAGTTTTTTCATAGTATTTAAATGAATTTAAAAATGTAACATAACAGAAAAGGAGAATCAACGAGAGGACAAAAAATAGCAAAAGGCTAGCAAAGAACTTAACAATAATAATGGATTAAACTGACATCACAAAACTGTTGCTAACAAAACAAAATAAAAACTAAACAAAACAACCAACCAAAGGCTAAAACCAAACAACCAAACAAAAAAGAGCCCCCAAACAAAAATAAAATTCAAAACAATAATTCAAGCAAGCAAACAAAAATCTCTTCTGGAGATTTAAATGAGAATGGACCTCCCAAGATTTTATGATTAAATATTTTTTTCTCCAGTTGTTGGAATTATTTGGGAAGAAAGTTGTGATTGTGTTGGAGAAGGTATGTCACATTGGTGCGTTGAGGTTTCAAAACTTCAAGTCATTTCCAATTCTCTCCCTCTGTCACTCTCTCTGTCTTCCCTTCCTCACCCCCCCATGCATGTGGAACTGATATATGCTCATAGAGACTGTCTTAGCACCATGCCTGTAGCTGTCCAGCAGCCACGATTACGAATGGGTTTTCTAGAATGGAGCCGGGGACCTGAAAAGCCATTTTGTGTTACCTGAACCACATGGAAGATTCTTAAAAAATTAGCCAAACACGGATGTGTTTTCATCAGCCATCTTTCCTTCATTTCTCTTGTTATACATGAAACCAGGTAGAATAGGTAAGGCAAAACCTCTCTCACAAGTTTGTCAGCAATCTTGCCCAATCAGCAACTTCTTCTTCAGTCTCTGGAGGCAGGACTTCCAGCTTAACTCGAACTTGGAGAGAGGCGTGGCAATTAGCAAGAGGTGGGCAGAGAGGTGTGGCCATCCTTGGCAGGCAGGATCTGAAGAATCAACCCTAAGGCAAGAGGGTCACAGTTCCTCCATTTTTATTTAGAAAATAGCAGGACAAAGGCATACTCAAAGGGCACAGTCTTGCACTGGAATTTTTATGGCACTTTGATGGATATGACCTGTGTATAATATATCTTACCCGTCATTGGGATCACACACAGCTAGTTTGACCCTGCAAACCGGGCTTATTACGTGGTTTCTTTTTATTTTACACAAAAACACACAATCACTTGGCATGTGTCCCTGTCTTAGGCTGATTACTGCCAGAGACTTAGCCCAATGATACAGGTCTCCAAGACTCGCACTTCATCTGTGTAGCTAGTGCCAAGACATGCCCTTATTGCTTGCAAAGTCCACGAGCTGCCACAGTCTCTTTGGAGTCCACCTTTTCTGAAGTCCACGTGAAGTAGTGCTGGTGTGTTGATGGGCAGCTGGCAGTAGACACCTTAATTAAGTTGCAAAATAGTAGCTCCCAAGCTAGGAGCGTTTTCAACAGTTTTGCCTTCAATAAGCCTTCCATTCGTTGTCAATAAGTAATTTTCATGTCAGAAGCTCCAAGATTGAGCTAATGTGTCTGTGCACTCCAAGACTGAGCTTGCTTTTTAGATAATAGGGCTCCAGGAATGAGTGAGTTTTGATTGTCTTAGTACTCTGGGAATGAATTTGCTTGAGATAAAAACTTAAAAGTTTAAAAGTAACATTAACTTGAAAATGTCTCAGGCACTTTAGTTGCAAATTAGCAACATTTAGGCCCAAGGCTTGACCTCTAAATGTAGAGGGAAGCTGCTGTTCACTCTTAGAAAAAAGGTGGAGGCTATTTTAGCCAAGTAAACTTGTTGGCTAATAAAATGTTTAGCCAAATTTTTACTATAAAAACATGTTTAAAAAAAAGGATTTTGTGTCTGTATCCACTCAACAAATCAATGTTTTAGTCAGCCATTATGTTCCAACAAAAATGGAGCCCCTTCTCTAGATCAAGGTGGGGTTAAGAAAAAATGTGTTAGTAAGTGGAGTAACATGCCATTTGATCATGGCATAAAAACTGAAAATGTGTGGATGCCAACAGAGATCCGCAGCAGACTGACCTTTAGCATCAGACTGCGAAAAGATATATATACGATATATATTATATATGTATATTTAAGACAAGCGAAAGGCAACATGTCTTTAAAAACAAGCAGAAAATAGGCATGCCTTAAAAGAGGCAAAAAAAAAAAAGAAATATTTTTCAAAATAATTAAAAAGCGAAACATGCTTCCTAAAACAGCAAAAAACAAAATGCTTTTGGCAGTAACTTTGGAGTAGAGTGCAGTGCAGTGCACATGCCTGCCTGCTTAATTCTATAACCATTATGATTATGACTCTGTCTGAAACTGTAAGCTTCAAATAAACTCTTTCCTCTGTAAGCTATCTTTGTTGTGGTATAATATCAAAATAATAGAAAAGTAACTAAGAAAACTTTTAGTTTGTAAGATCTCACCTAAGAAAAATAGCTAAAGACAGGTGTCAAAATCTAGCACCAATGCTTCACAAACATATTGATTCATGACAGAACAATGCAGAGGGTGACTGCAAGGCAATGCTCTCTCTCACAGAAGGATTTACAAGAATTAAACCTAATTTACTCTTACTCTGGATTATATATGGGAAAAGTAGCATTTATGCAAACACAATGATTTAATTTATGCATTCACTTCTAAGAACTGCTGATCATAATAATTTCTTTCAAAATTTACAGGGAAATGTACTATACCCATAACATTTGATAGAAGTGTATACTGAGATTTATATTGAGCCCATGGCTGGTAACTAAATGAATTCTTTCTGTATCCCATTGATAAGAAAATTTGATTTTCTAGTCTTATTACTTAGGTGCTGGGGATATGTCACCTGGGGTATATAGGCATTTGTTCATATATTGTCAAGAATACTCACATAAAAATAATATAAAGAATCTTGCTAATTATCAGAAGTAAGCTCTCTTAGACAATACTATTGACATCTAGTTTTTAATGTGAATCCTGGGCACTTGTTTCATCTGAATGTGATAATTTCTAAAAGTAACATTTCTAAAAGTGGACATTGCTGATACCCAGCAGGTCTAGTTACAGAGGAGTTATGCTTTGTCAAACACCTTAGGCATCTTGTCTCATAATGCTTATCAAGTATGTTTGATTAGTCTTTATTTTTTGACTTGGTTATCTTCTTATTTTATATAGATATAATTTCCATTGCAGATAAAAATTTGATTAGAGAGAAAAATGTAGGACAGGTAAGATAAGCCTAGCTGACTACATTGGTGTTTCAATATAGTTTTAGTTTGGCTTGCAGGCTCATATTGTCTAAATTATTGTGTCTCCTCCTAGAATGTTAAAATCCATATTTTCAAGACATTTACTTTTGTGTTTCTACCATAAAAAAAGAGCTCTTTAATCTAGCAAAGAAAAGCATCAAATTCTTAATGATAGAAGTCTACACTTTGTGCCTTAATTTCAGGGAACATTGGCATAAGTGTTTTCTGATAGATAGATAAACATTCTCTATTTTCCATAACTGAAGTATCTAATAGATCATTCAAACAATAATGCTATGTCCATTTATGGAAATAACTATATTTCAAACTTTTACATCTCTGCTATAGATAAAGAAAAAAAAAACAACCAAAAAGAGCAACTTACATATATTGCTACGGTAAAAATCTATAGCATCTTTTAAGTTAAATTGTCAGCCCAAACATTTTTGACAAATACTGTATGAAAAACAAAAAAAAATGCATGAAATGTTATTAAGATATGATAGTAAAAGTATATACAGGAAACATTAAAATCGATACAGTTAAGAAAGATGTTTTAGAATATCTGGGGAAGGGAGCTACTTCTGAAACACACATATACACAAAGAGGGAAGAGAGGGAAAGTGAGAGGTGGGGTGAGGTGAGGAAGAGAAAAGTGTACAGAAGAATCTGAGATGCTTTTCCCAAGGTCAGATTGAAAGAAGCTAGGACAGGTCTTAGAGATCCACTGTCCTTGTCCCTCAGGAGTCTGTGATCTAAACATCAAAGCCACACCACTGAGAAAGCCTCTGGGTCTGAAATCTTATAACTTGCAAGAATTTTATTTTCTTGAAGTCTATGTTCTAAACCTTTGGCATCTTTTCTTGTTATTAAAAACATGTCAACTATGTAAAGGTTCAACATGCATGGGTGGAAACAAGAGTAGCAACGTACACCTGAACAAAGAAAATATCACATGTTCCTACAGGCAATACTAAATCTGTTCAGTGAATTACAAAATAAAATAACAGTACATGAAGTTGAGATGAGGATGTATTTGGATGAAGAAACATGTGGTATTTGGAATTAAAGAGTTAAGGATGAGGTATTGTCAAAACACATTGAAAACAAAATGAAATCCTTAAATAATAAATAAATAAATAAATTCTAATAAAATAAATCTCAAATAACTAAAAACTCTAAATATAATGAAAAGATAACTCAATATAACCTATATAGCCATTTTGGTGAGGCACAATAACTCTAGGAATCCAGAGTTATAAAATGTTCAACACAAATATGAAAATGGCTAAATTCTACCTTAATAGCCTGAAATCAGATTTAGATAGATAGATAAATAAGTAAATGAATAAATAAATAAATCAGAAGAAACAACAATTAAATTCACATTGTAGGAGCTTGTTCAGAAATAGTAATTGAGACAAAAAATGATGCGCAAACATAATAAAGTGTGTTCTCCTGGAGAGAAAGTGAAGAGGAAAAATGAGTCATTCAAGACTTTGGGTCAGTCCTATCCTCAAGAACTATGCAGAATTTATGTTATAATGGCACTTTTCTCTTCTTGTTTAATTGATAAATATAGACTTCTAGTACTTATAAATTACACAAAACTCCCAGCTCTATTTTGTTCTCTTTCTGCCATACCATTAATATTACAGTTTTCTTTGTAGGATGATTGACAGAACAGAGTAACAGGGTAGATGCTCAGATTCCAGACACTGGAAACATAGCCTGGATTTTTAGCTTTCCTACTAATATGCTGCATGAACCAGCTTTACTACATGGAATAATACATTTATGGATTTACCTTCATCTCCAATTCTCACATGGTATGACTATTGCTGAAATATATTTAGAGCACCTAATGAATTGTTTTTACTTAATTATTAGAATTGATTCTGGTAAACAGGACATTTGCTTGCTAAATTGGTAATTGGAGATGAACAATAGATTTTATGACAAACTTTATCTTGAAATTTCTGTCTGTATAAATAGCAAATAACAGAATCTGAATGTTTCAAAGAGAAATTAATTTGGATTTTTCCTAAAAACCTGTCTAGGTTCTTGGCTACTGAAAAAGTGTCAGGTATGGATTCTATCTCATGAAATGCACGTTAAATCTAAACAAATATTAGATGGGAGGTGGTGGCGCATGCCTTTATTCCCAGCACTTGGGAGGCAGAGGCAAGTGGATTTCTGAGTTTGAGGCCAGCTTGGTCTACAGAGTGAGTTCTAGGACAGCCAGGGCTATACAGAGAAACCCTGTCTCAAAAAAAAATCTAATCAAATATTGATAGGTAACTGATATAAGCTTGTGACACTATGGCACTAGTGTGTCTTACAGACAGGGCACTATTATCAATCAGAGGGTTAGAGGGTTTGTAGTTGGGTTGCTGTTTGCCCTCTTTGGGAGCATGCAATGTATCTTCTAAAAACATGAAATCTAGTCAATGGTGTGGGAGGAAAGCTCAAGGTATATACAAGCTTGACTTCTCTGTGTTCAATGTTTTGAGTAAGAGTGGTCTTCAGCAACAAGATCTTATGATAAGTTGTAGAGAGAAAACAATGCCCCAAGAAATAACCTGGTTTGTTCCTGTAAGTCCATGAAACCCCTTTGACTAACAACTGAATTGTATGAAAGCCATTCGTGGAACTGTAGGCTTTATTTAGTGAAAAGAGATATCCATTAGAACTCCATCTCCCCAGTATTTTGGGTCTTGATTACCTCACTCAGGATGTGGTTTTTTGTTTTTGTTTTTGTTTTTGCTTTGTTTGTTTGTTTTTAGCTCCATCCATTTACTAACAACAGTTAATATTCCATTGTATAAATGTACTACGTTTTCTACTACAAGCTACTATACTAGAGAAATGTTGCAATAAAATTATTCCTAATGACATTCGACTATACTCATAGTCAGTGCCTTGCTCAGCCATCATCAAAGAAGTTTGCTCTTACAGTAGATAAGAACAAAACAGATACTCACAACAGAACAGAGTACAGAACATGGTTGGAGACATTGGGATACTCAGTCCTCAATGGTATGTCTCCATTAAATCCTTCCACTCTGGGCTCAGGAAACTTACTAGAGTAAGAGGAAGAAAGGTTGCAAGAGCCAGTGGGAATGGAGGGTATCAATAGACAGGTGGAATGGAGCATATGATGCCATAAAGTCAGTGGCATCATGCACAGTTCCTGCACAGGTCTAAGTCAGATGGAGTCCCAGAACTGACAAAGGAAGTAGATACAAGATACCTTCCCTAAACAAAGCTACCTCCAATTTCTAATTGCTCATAAATGAAAACTTAGATATTTTCAATATAGTCTCACTATATATGCAAACCATCCTTACAGATAGACCCCATGCCTTGTGGTAGATTTTTAACACACACACACACACACACACACACACACACATACACACACACACACACACACACACACAAACATTTCAATGAAACTTTTGGAGGTTTCTTGTCTAATGATTTGTCTTGGCATTACTTTATTTCTCCTTTCTTTCCTTCTTTCTCTCCCTCTCGCCTTCTTTCTTTCTTTTTTCTTTCTTACAGGGATTTGGTGTACACATTCTCGCTTCTTGTGTCATGATTTATGGAATTTCTGTTTGTGTGAATGTGTGTGTCTCTGTATATATATATATATATATGTTTCTTGTCCACTTTCTGTAACACTTTTTCTCATGACTGTTTGCTTCATCCTATTCCAGTTTGTTTTAATTTATCTCGTTTTATTTTATACTTTTGGATTCCTGTTTGTATTCTAATAAGAGAGAGAAAGGAGGGATTTGCACTTAAATAGATTGGTCATCAAAGAGGATAAGATGGAGTTGGAGAAGGGAAAAGATCAATCAGAATATATTGTACAGAATAAAAAGCTATTTTCTTTTCCTTTTCTCTTTTTCTGACAACTTGTCAGACTTTTTTCTTCTTTTTCTTCTTGCTTTTTAATCAAATGTGTTTTTTTCTCTCATACAATATAAACTGACAATATTTTTCCCTCTTTACACTCTTCTCAGGTGGAAAAAAAAGAGTCTTAGGAGGACACAAAAGAGATTTCAACTTTCCCAGTGTTTGCAGTAATATAAAAACATCAAGCTAGCAACCATAACACATATGCAGAGGACCAAGCACAGACCCATGCAGGATCTGGGATTGCCTCTTCAGTCTCTGTAATCCCATGAGTCCTGTTAAAATGCTTTGAGATTCTATCTTACAACTATCAGTATGGCTAAGGTAACTAACAAAAGCAACAGTCATGCAGGCAAGGATGTGGGCCAAGAAGTACACTCCTACATTACTGGTGAGAGTTTAAACTTCTGCTGACTCTATGAAAATCAATGTGGCAGTTTCACAGAAAACTGGGAATTGATCAAGACCCAGCAATACTACTCTTGACCACTGAGAGTTTGACCATACTCCAATGACTATATGGCAACACAAAATAGAATTACTATTTCATTTTTATTTTTAATATTTTTTTTCTGA
>JADRCC010519829.1:5464-16837 GCA_019843855.1 Hylomyscus alleni
CCTAGCGCCCATGTCTTCTACAGAGCAACAGTTCCCAGGACAGAGTGAAGTCATGGAGAGGTGTAAGCACACTGAACCTCAGCTCCTTTTTTTTTTTTTTCCTTTGAGGCAGGGTTTCCCTGTGTAGCCCTGGCTGTCCTAGAACTCACTCTGTAGACCAGGCTGGCCTCCAACTCAGAAATCCGCCTGCCTCTGCCTCCCAAGTGCTGGGACTAAAGGCGTGCGCCACCACTGCCCAGCGAGCCTGAGCTCCTTATTGCCCCCACAGCCTCTAGCCTTTCCACTCCTCAAGTCTCTCCCCTACCTCATCCTCAGCACACTCCTGTGACCTGCCTGTCCCCTATCCTGTGGTCACCCTGTGCAGCTCCCAGACTCCCGAGTGCTGCCCCATATCCACTGCAGTAAGCCTGGGGCCAATGTCTGGCAATCTGGCTGCTCTCCTTAGAAACTGGCTCTGGGCCTCTCTGCCTGAAATGTCATTGGCTCTTCTGATCCAGGAGCATAACAGTGCACCCCCTATGCCCAGGGTCACAAGTAAAGACAGAAGCTGGAAATCCGTATTCAGACTGTGCCCTGAGGTAGGGACCAGCAGAGCCAATCTTGGGGTACCATAAGGTACCAATGGACCTCAATGTGCAGCCAGCCCTGTAAGATCTGGGTTAACAAAGAGTTGGAGTACTAGAGTGAGGCAAAGTTGTGCCCTGGGGTCAACCTTAGGCTTTGTTGCCTGCAGTCACCTTGGTTTCTGGGCTCTCCATACTTGGGGCCTTCCTACCATCCTGTGGGATCAACTGGGAGAAGGAGCAGCTCTAGAGCCTCAGCCTATCCATAGCTTGGCCACGAGAAGAAAGTAGTAAGATAGAACCCATAACTCACAAGAACCATGACCGGATACACAAGAACACTACTCGCTCATCCCCAGAGAGCATGTTCTCTTCCATCAGGCCAAAACCTGGTCCCCCTCAGGAGGGGTCTCTTATCCATTTTACAGATGCAATCACTGAGGCAACAAAGATAATCGAGAGCTGCTAGGAGCGGCTCGGTGCATCGCCTGGACCACTGTGCTCAGTAGGCCTCAGTCTCTCCTGGATGTGTGAACTTCCCCATCTCCTCTCCCGGCAGGCATGAGTAATGAGGAGATTCTGAAGTCAGGAAGGCTGTACACTGCTGGACCAGCCAGTGCTGAGGAGACCCTGCGGTAGGGGGCCAGGCAGTCCCAATGGCTCTGGCAACATTCATGGGATACTTGTGCCCCAGACAGTAAGACACTAAGTCTGCAGGCACTCAGGCCATGTAATCATCCCCACTGGCCTAGCTATGCAGCCTCCACCTCAGCCTGCTCCGTGGGGCCAGGGAACTCTCCTCACTAGGATGGGCCTACCAGCAACCAGCCTTTGCCCCGCTCTTTCCTGTCTCTGCATCTGGCTCAGCACAGCAGGCCGGCCACACCAAGGTTTGTCACAGCTCACCTGTGACTTGTCACTGCCCCACCTGCTAAGCCTGAGTTTGAGAAGACAAGGCTCCGCTGGGCAGGTCCTAGAAGCACTGGACTCTGTCCTGCGACTGGCTCTGACTGCCACTTTCTTTCCCAATGATGGGGTATCAAAGAAAGTGCTTCCTTTCCTTCTTGCATCTGCCTTTGGAATGTTCCAGAGTGGCTCGCATAGCCTATGCAAGGTACTTTCCTGTAATGGACCTGATGTCAGGATGCCTTCCTAAGATGAGGTCAAAGGGTGTGCATGGGTAATACAGGGACAATCCCCCAAGTCACTGAAGAGACACAAGCATGGCCACAGTGTGTGAGCCTTGGCACCTCCCCCTGCTGTGGCCTCGAAGCAGACCCTGCCAATCTGATATATTAGCACAGCTTTAATTTGCATTTCTCTCAAAGCGTTGTGAGCCAGCTCTTCTCCTGTGACCCAACTGTTCACAACTTTTGTCTTTCCACACACCCTGACACTGGTCGTTGGTTTGTTGTAGCTTTTTATAGTTGAAACAAGGCGACCTTTTGTGATGTCATCACCAAATGCCTTTTCCATTTTGCTAAATAGCAGACTTTAAGTTTTAAAAAAAATTATTACACACACACACGTGTAATAGGAAAATTTGCAGGAGTTGGTTCTCTTCCTCTACCACCTCAGCCAGCATGCTCCATAAGTGTATGTATGTGTGTGTGTATGTGTATATGTTTGTATACGTGTGTGTATGTGTTTATATGTGGTGTATGTTTGTACACATGTGTGTGTGTGTGTGTACATGTGTGGGTGAGTACCAGATGGCCCTTATCAGTGTGTGTAGCAACTTTACCCTTCCTTCTCCCTGTCCTCTGCTTCACTCAGGATCATCTGTCCATGGCCTGTTTGGATCTCCTCATGGCCAGCCATCAGGGACAGAATGACACTGTGCCTCCCTGGTTACTGAATCTTTGAGTTGTTTTTTTTTTTTTCTCAGTGTGAATTCCAGGAAAGCTCTTCTTTACTCAGGCTTTGAAGTCTGTCTGTCCCAGGCATGAAGGCTCTTGGAGCTCCAGTGAGGCCCTTTGCATCTGGACAGAAGTACATACTGTGCTGAGGACCCAGAACTTGGACTCACCTGCAGCCGATTCATCCGTGAGCCGAAGAGGATGGGCTTCCTAAGTGACACAGTCCTGAAGTCCAGGGTTGACCTAGAACTGCAGCAGGATGCTGTTTGTACAATGGCAGGGCCCAGCGCAAAGCTTTGGACTTGCTTGTCAGCACTCTACTAACCTAGCAATGGTCCCATCATCTGGAAGGAGCGGCATCCTTTGGCCCATGAGGAGAATCTGACTTCTAGGTCATCCTTGACTAGATAGAGTTTTAGGGTTAGCCAGGCTTACATGACATTCTGTCTCCAGAAAAATAAAAATGCCTGTGGGAAAGTTGTGCAGGCTGGAGTAGAGAATAGCAGGAGACCTCAGTCATAGGTGGAAAGGCGCTGGAGGCTACAGGGGTGGGGAACCCAGGGGACGAAGGCGAAACAGACTGGCCTGGCTAAGTACCAGCTGGAGAAGTGAGGGACCCCTCCTCATCATTGGACCTCTGGTGTCCCTGGGCACCAAGCTAGAGCCCATGGTAGGATGGGAGCCAGTGCTAAGGAACTGGGGAATGAGAGGGCAGGAACCATCTTCCTACTTCAGCACGAGCCCAGGTCCAGTACAGCCTGCAGCATGGCTGCTGGGTGCCTATCCACTGCTGGATACTGACAGGCCTGTAACGGATCTTGACCTCGGTGCCTTGCCCGATTATGGGCTATCTGCAGAGAAGCCACCCAGCCTCCAGCAGAGCAGAGTCTCTTGGAGAAGACAGTATGAGTCTGCCGGGCACTTTATCTGACATTCATCCATCTAGAGGGGTCCCCCTGTTCAATCTGGGAACTGAGAAACACGTGTTCCCTACATGTCCATGAGCTACTGGGGCAGGAGAGCTGTGGCCTGAGGCTCTTTTCCTGGCTGTTATTCATTCTTTTTTTTGTTGTTTGTTTAGTTTTGTTTTTATCATTTATTCATTGCATATGTTTGGATCAGAAGACAACTTTGAGGAATCAGTTCTCACCTTCTGCTGTATGGGCTCCAGACATCAAACTCAGGTCATCAGGCTTGGTGACAAGGGTCCTTACCTGTCACCTTACCTTACCTGAAAAGCCATATCAAAGTCCTATTTTTTTTTTCTTTCTGAGACAGGATCTTGTGTAGCCCAAGCTAGATTTGAACTCCAACATAGCCAAAGATGATCTTGAACTTCTGACCCTGCTGTCTCCACCTCCTAAGTGATAAGATCACAACACCTTGTTTCTAAGTGCTAAGATCCCAGGTATACATCGTTACACCTTATTTCTGCAGTACCCAGTTTAGAACGCCGGGGCTTTGTGCATGTTAGGTAAGTGCCTTCTTCCTGCCCTCGCTTGGTCATTTGTTCTTGCGCTCATTTGACATAAGGCTCCTGATTCATTTGGCACAGGTTGCAGAAAGAGGAAGGCAAGAGGGAGAAGCTTGCTCAGATCCCTACAGGCTGACCACGGCAGGAGATGGGCCAACATGGCATCCTAAGGGGGTCCTAGCCTAGCAGTACAGGGTCTAACCCTTATGGTGCCCAGAGCTGTCAGCTTGGTTTTAAGGATGACCCTGGCATGGACCCAGGATGGGCAGCACCAAATTCATTGGGGACTATGCATAGGAAGCAGGTCACCCATGAAGGACAGGGTTATGACATGTTGGGTCCTCTCTGGTGGAGAGAGAGGGAATTAATTTCTGTTGTCTCAAGACCCCTCAGTCTGTGGTGCTCTGACACACAGCACATGCATCGTGGCAGTGGATTTTCCAAGGAAAGGGTTTGACTAGCATGCTGGCCCAGAGAGGGAAACCTGCCTGTTTACCTGTGTGCTAGAGTTTGCCTATTCTGTGACCATCTGTGTCTGCTGTGTGTAAATGTTTCCTGAGTTCAGGTGGCACTTGCCTATCCCTCCCCCAACCCTTCACAGGCTTTCTATGTTTCTCTGGGCTTAGGAGGGATACCTCTCCAGGCTGGCCAGCCAGCCTCTGCCCGGATCTATGGTGTCCCATCTCACTAGAGCCTGCGATAAGGGCCCAGCTCAAAGCTGCTTTGTTCAGCCAACAAAAGGACATTTCTGCAGCGTCCTGGGAGCCAGCCACAGGCTGGACACGCCAGGGAGGCCCCAGCCTGGTGGTGGCACCAGTTTGGGAAACCCTAGCCCAACCCTGGCTGGGACCTGGGGGTTGGGGACTATGCCTGCCACAGGCTTCCCAGGCTCTTGGACCCACAGGAGGTGTCTTCTTTCTATGCCCATGTCGGGCTCAGCCCACAGCCACTACTACCCACAGCTCTGTTCTTGTCTTTGAGGACCAGAGCTTTCTAGGTTCATGGCAAAGAGGCAGGCCATCCATGAGGGACAAGGATGTGACATGTTGGGACTTCTCTGGTGGAGACAGAGACAGAATTAATTTCTACTGTCTCAAGATCTCTAGTCTGTGGTGCTCTGACACACAGCACATACATTGTGGCAGTGGATTTTCCAAGGAGATATGACAAAATTGGGTTATGGACACTGGTAAGATGTCCTGGTGCCTTATACCTTATGGCATGCATGGTCAGCAACTGCTTGGAGTGGTCTCCTAAGTACCTAGGACTCCATCCCAGGTGAGTCAGGACCCATAGCTGGGAGCTTCTTGCACTAAGGCAGTGAACTCCTCAAATGGACGACACACAGTAAGTCCTCAACTTTGCTGTCCTGACATCAGGACAGCAAATCAGTTGTCCTGTCAGCTGCTGTAGGCCACAAGGAGCCAGTCTCCAGGGACAACTATTCTCGCCCACCTGCCTCTCCACTCCCTGGCTACAGCCTCGACCTGCAAGCCCCACCCCTACCCTACTTCCTCCCTCGCCCAAGCCTTCAGCTCACAATAAGCAGCTCCCAAGGGATGTCCCTGCAGTCACCCTTGTCCTGGGATGTCTGGAGCCAGCCTTCCTTCCACCTTAAAACTGCTTCCCTCAGCCAACCAACTGCTCACCATCCAGCCCCTGTGCCTCAGGTACTCTGAGTCCTTGTCGGAAACCAAGATACCCATGTTCACAAACGTATGCATAGGATGGAAAACTGAGGCAGACCTGAAAAGGGTAACACATTGTTAAGGTCACAGCACTCTGGAGAGGGGGGGGGCCTGCAGATTCTGTTGGGATTACCACCCCTGTCCCTGGGCTCTGCTCCTTCCCCTACTTGAACCTGTAAAGCGTAGCCCCAACTTTTCTGGTAGAGGCCACTTTTATTGCCACGAGCTAAAGCCTTTGTAGAATCCCTTGTATGACTTTGAGCAAATACTCTAGTTTGCTGTCCTTGGTTCCCCTCTGGAACCACAGTGTGGGCCTCCACAACTTGCCCTCTGCATTGACTAGATAGGAAAATAGGGAACAGGATTCCTGGGGGGAGGGGGGTATTCCTGGAGATAGCCTTGGGTGGTACCAGTTGTTTCCACGGGCTGAGTCCCTTTCCTCATTTCTCCCTGCTTTTGTTGGTCAAAAGCACATCTATTCATCTATTCATCCATCTAAGTAGTATGCAGCTATAATCCTCGTCAAGTTGGGGTTGTGTGAGGCACAAGAGTGCTTGGGAACTCAACATGCTGATAGCCCCAGAAACATAAACTCTTATTGTGTAACAGTTTCCTCCCAGACTGAAACATTTCATTCCATAGGGAAAATCCTTAAGCAGGAAGGTAAACAACTCAAGATATGTCCAGGAAGTCTCTGAAACTGACAAGATTCACTAGTCCCACTCCTTCCTGCCAGAGTAAACTATAAAAGCTGAGAGTCCCTCTTAGACCAAAGAGCTGAGATGCGAAGTAGCTGTGTAGAAAGCCCCTAGACCAGACCAGCTGACTGGCAGAATCAGAAACTGTCAACCCCACAGATATGTGGAGAAAGACCACTGAGCCAAATCATGGCCAGATTAATTAAAGCAAGCTTTATTTGTGTAGGTAGACACTTTCAGATTTCTTTTGATGCAACTGTTTGTTCTGGCAATCTGCTGCACTGAAGGTGTGCACCTGGGTTTTGGAATATCCTCAAGGAACATACTCCTTAGACAGCAGCCTCTCTTTCGTCCCGGGGGCTATAGAGAAGGGTTTGGCTTCTGAATTTGGGTTGGGACTTGGATCTCACTGGGCCCTCCAAATGTTAATCTCACAGCTGTGAGGAGAAAGACCAGCAACCCCAATCATGGTCAAATTAATAAGAGCAAACTTTTTTAAAAATTAGTGTATATGGGCTGTCTTTGCCTATGGTGGGGTTCTCAGCATTGGACATGGAGAAGATAAGGGTTTTTACTCAAGAGTAGAGAGGTTTCCAAATGGAGGATTTGACCGGCAAATAGGAGGGGTTACGAAAGCAGAATATAAGCATACCAAGTTGGTCATAACAACCTTTCTGAACCAAAGGCATGGTTACAAGGTGGTCATAACACTGTGGTAATAATACCCTTTCAAACAAAGACATGGTTGTTGTTTCCTGGAACAGACAGTAAAGAACCATTTGTAGTTATGGCTGCAGATGGGGCATAGCCCAAATCCTTGACAAACAGAGGTTTAATCACAAATAGGAATAGCTTAGTTTGTCTTTACTGTAAGATGGCTTTCAAGCCCAAGAATGAGGTCGTCCGGTTCATCATTTCCTCTGGTCTTGTGTGACCCTGTCAAATCCTTGATGGGGTCCCTCTGTTTCTCATTTGTTTGTTTTTGTTTGTTTAAGAGGTACTTTTCCTGCTTGGTAGTCAATGGACATTATAGGTAGCCATGTTTTACCCTTTGTCAGGGTGTCTACTTTTAACATTTTAGCCTTTTACTGAAGATAAGGGGCGACATACTCCCTTCTGTACTGCTTTCCCAGATTAAATTAGAACTCCATTGTCCAAAAAAAAAAAAACAAGCCGGGCGGTGGTGGCACATGCCTTTAATCCTAGCACTTGGGAGGCAGAGACAGGTGAATTTCTGAGTTCGAGGCCAGCCTGGTCTACAGAGTGAGTTCCAGGACAGCCAGGATACACAGAGAAACCCTGTCTCAAAAAAAAAAAAAAAAAAAAAAAAAAAAAAAAAAAAAAAATCCATTGTCAGGGCCCAGGAAGGCTGGAATGTCAGCCAGAGGCCGGGATTCAGGCAATGACACTTTCATCAGAAGCACCTGGCCCACTAGCTCAGCTGAGGAGATGGGAAGCGATCACATTGGCTGGATTGGTTCACATCAGCTTTCAGCAAGTCCTGGGACTCCCAGTTTTGTAGGACTACCTGTGGCATGGCGAAGATCGCCTTTCCAGCAGTTGTAGTCTACAGTCGATTTCTGTATAGTATGTACTAGCTGAGTGGAAATCTGTTGGGACAGATAGAGACTAGGAACAGAAATCAAAGTTAAGAAACTTAAAGGAAAATCTGACATTTGGAACTTTCAGGTCCATGGTCCTGGTGGCTGGGGAGGGGAGGAGTCCCAAGATGAGGGTGTAAGGTGGAGATCCCACCCTCAGGAATAGGATGTGGGGAAACTTGGGGTGTTGATTGACAAGAGTACTTGTGTGGAGTTCACTTGAACTGTGAGAGTCGGATTTAACTTTTATGACTCCTTTAACTCCCTGAAGCTACATTAAAGAGATAAAGGTTTTAAATATATGAACATTACCAACCAATCATTGTTTGTAATCTGTACTGAAACCCACATTGTAGGAAAGGCAGCTAACAGCTACCTGTAAAACATCCGGAGTAGACTCACCCTTGCTGTAAATCATAGCAAAAGTGATGGCTTTAGGTTAATTAGAGAAAGTTTTTTTCTCTGTCTGGAGGGCTGGAAAAGTAGATTGGACAGAGATGTTTTAGTGTGATGAAACATCTTTAAGTTTATACTTAGAAGATAACCAGAAGAGACAAGCAGTGGTGGTGCACGCCTTTAATCCTAGCACTTGGAAGGCAGAGGCAGGCGGATTTCTGAGTTCAAGGCCAGCCTGGTCTACAGAGTGAGTTCCAGGACAGCCAGAACTACACAGAAAAACTCTGTCTCAAAAAACAATACAAAAACAAAAAAACAAAAGAAGAAAACCCGAAAAATTTAAAATCTTGTCTTCTGACTGATAATAATAGTAGGAGTGCTTTTCAGAGCTTATTTCCAGCTTCCCAGAACTTCATTGACTGATGTTTAAATTGTGGGGGACTGATGAGATGGCTCAGCAGGCAAGAGCACTGACTGCTCTTCTGAAGGTCCTGAGTTCAAATCCCAGCAACCACATGGTGCTCAGAACTACCCGTAAGGAGGTCTGACGCCCTCTTTTGGTGTGTCTGAAGGCAGCTAAAGTGTACTTATGTATAATAATAAATAGTCTTTGGGCCTGAGTGAGCGGAGTTGACTAGAGCGAGCGAGGTTGACTGGAGGTCCTAAAATTCAATTCCCAACAACCATATGAAGGCTCACAATCTTCTGTACAGCTACAGTATAGTCATATACATAAAATAAATAAATAAATAAATCTTTAAAAAGTAAATAAATTGTGAACTTTTGAAATCTTAGTATAATAGTATCATAGAGGGGAAAGAATTCGGAAACATCTCTCATTTTAAATTATTTATATCTTCCTACCTTGTATTTATATACTTTAAATTATTTTCTTAGACCCTCATACTTTATTTCATATCCTCAGATGTTTATAACTCGCATTTACATACTTTAAACTATTTTTGGATCATTATAATTTCTATAAACCTTAAAAATTCTAAATCTAATTATTTACCATGAGAAAACTAACCAAGAGGGGCTGGAGAGATGGCTTAGTGGTTGGGAGCACTGGCTGCTCTTCCAGAGGACCTGGGTTCAATTCCCAGCACTCATATGACAGCTGACAACTATCTGTAACTCAAGTTCTAGTGGATCTGACTCCCTTACATGTAGCCCAAACACCAAATATTCATAAAAATAAAAATTTTTTTAAAGCAAGAAAGAAAACCAACCTAGCATTGCCACCATAGGCCATGTGGATGTCCATGGTCTGTGCTGTCATTAGAAACTATCTGGAAGTCCATGCTCCTACTGACTGTGAAGGGCAAGGAAGCTACTTTTGCAGTGGAATCAATGACTTTGGACTCACAGTTGAGAAAAAGGGACACAGAAGGCTTCTGTGACACCCCCTTCCTCCTACTCTCACTCGATTCCCTCCCCAAAAGTAACAGCCTGGAGAGGAAGCCATCAAAGAGAACTCTTAAAAACTATGATAAGGATACTGAAGCATAGCTCTCCACACTAGTGGCTTTTGGTGAGGATGCAGGTGGGGGAAGGACTCAGTTTTCCTTAAGGGACTGGTCACTGAGATTTTGACCATGTTCCAGTCTTCAGTGAGTATATGGGCAACACAAATTGGACTTTTCTTTTTTCTTCTTCTTTTCTGCGGGGAAGAGGGGTGTGTGTGTGTGTGTGTGTGTGTGTGTGTGTGTGTGTGTGTGTATTCCAAGTGGTAGGAGCCAACCTGAAGAAGCGGCTCACTCATTTGGTCATGTGGAAGGGACCTATCCAGTCTCTGCTCCCTGGGTTTGGTAGCTGGAGGCAATCTTGGCTATACTGTGCCAAAGCTAACTTCTTGTAGCTTTGCAGAAGCCTGCCTGACTTCTGAACATACACCTCACCTCTCCTCTATCTAGGTCTGCAGTGCTGCTAGCCCTACAGGCTTCAGGAAGAGAGGCCGGTCATGTGAAGCTTTGTGCTGGCTTTTGGAGTCCCCTGGGTTGTCTTGACTCTGCTCTGAGTCTTCACTGGTACAGAGCCTGGTTGAGCTGCCCTGGAAAAGCCTTGGAGTGAATGGCTATGTGAAACAGTCATTTACCCCACAGAGTGTATGCTCCAGAAACAGCTCTGTGGTGTACAAATATGTGTGTGTGTCTTCATGCGTGTGGGTGCCTATATGTGAGTTTTGCTCAAGTGTTTGCTGTCATGTGTGAAAATATATATGTATTTGTGAGCATGTGTGTATGCTCACACACATGTGTAAATTCCTGTTTTCATACTCTTACTGGTATGTGACCTGTGGTGTGTGCATGTGTAAGCATGTACAAATAAATAATAACATCGGCACTTAGTTGTGTGTCTGTATGGGGAGGCGGGGAGGGAGGTCACCTGGGTCTGTCTTAGAGGACATGGGTCTCTAGTTGAGTTCCAGGGGTCTTGACCCATGGGTTCTCCACAGTGGTACAGAGCTGAGCTGAGCTGGGTGGTCTCATCCTTCTCTCTGTGGACCTGCTATGCTGACCCTGCACAGCCTCTCACAGCTCCAACTGCACGGGGGACAGAGGCCAGGGAGGCATATGTAGCCTGAGGTCTCTGTGTTGGTCAGACTCGGGAGGCCTGGGTTCCTACTTTCAGGCAGGTTAACCTGGTGGCCTCCCCACTCTTGGTCTCCATCGTGCACATGGAGGGCTGCGTTGCTCTGTTCTGATGTTCTTAGCTGCATCCTCAGTATAGATCTGCACCCCTCCGGGTCCTACTTATTCCAGGCTGAGCTCCCCAGAGAAAACATTTCCTCACACCACCCCCCATGGGCGACAGTCCCAACATCTGGTTGGTGTTTGTAGCAAGCCTGGGGGCGGAGGAGCATCTGCTGAGGGAATCGGCCATGTGGGAGTCTGGGTCCTGCTTCTAGGGCTGTGAGAACTGGTGTGTGGAGGGCGGAGCTGGCCTGCCGGTCACACTGACAGATCACATTTCCTGGTCCGTCCCAGGCTAGTGTGTGTATGTTGGGGGGGGGGAGGGGTGGCCCAGGACGTGACTCAGAGAGTTGGTGAGCAGGCCAAAACGGCTCTGAGATGTTCAGATCAGGTGTTGA
>JADRCC010519830.1:0-12254 GCA_019843855.1 Hylomyscus alleni
TTTCTGAAGTATTGAACCTAAAAACAGAAACCAAAATAGGACAAATTGTAGTCACCTACTAAACAGTAGCTGTCCGGTTCTGTACCATTTCTGTTAACTGATCCTTTCTTCATGTCTTTGAATATATTCTCTATTTGTTTACTTGCCTTTTATTAGGTACATGAAATGATTTGTTTTGTTTTTCTATAATGCTGTTTCTTAGCATCTATCTGGATGCCAATATTCATCCTTGAGCCCCCCTCCTACCATTTACTTTGGCCGTCTAAGCATTAGTAATTTCTTATGTCGTTTTATTTCCCTGGATTGTGAATCATGAATGCCTTTTCCACACCCGCCACTGCCTTGTTCCTCCATTTTTTTTTTTAATGGCTGATATTTGGAAATTCATGTTAGAAAATTGAATGAGTAAACATCCAATTAGCCCTTTATGCAGATAATAATGTGGGGAGTAACAAACATGAACAGGCAGCAATTAAAATTCATTGATGTAAAGAAATGCAAATGGAAATAAAATAATAAGCTTATTGAAGGAACTCACCTTAATCACCACCCTCTCTCAATAAAAAACCTTTTTACACGTGTAAGGAATTAGACAAATGTATTTGAGTTTTGCCTCATCTCCATGCCTACTGGAGCTGGTCACAAATAGGAAGACGATTAGAAAGCAGATGGCAGGGGAGTTAGGATATGAGTCAAATCGTCTAGATGATGCTCACACTTAATAGAGGATCTGAATAATTGATCTGTTGGTGTATACAGTTCACAGAGCACAGGGAAACACAGAACAGAGTTCTATTGTTATGTGTGGTCTCAGATTCCCATCCACCATCCACCAATAACTTCTATATTCAGTTCTTAAGGATAAGAAGAATCTACCTCTTTGAGATGGCATGTTCTAAGATTAGTCTGGAAGCCTTTGGATAGATATATACATACCTATCTATTTTACTCAATAAAAAAAATCCAGTAAAAAACAGAATAGGTTCTAAAACCAGTTCTTTGCTTATTGTTATTATCAATACAAAATATCAGTTTATTGAACTGTATTCTTCAAGGGGAAGCAAATAGAGCAGTACTTAGTACTCAACAGCACATATATTCATTTAAGCAAATGCAAAATATGTAGTCACAAGTAAAATACAATTTATGAATCCCATGCTCTAAACAAGGTACACAGGGAAAATAAATTTCCTCCTCTCTCACTGCTACCCTGTTCTCGTCAGGAAAACTCTTCCTGGATATAAGAGTGTCTTCTCCCATGATTTAAGCATTTTAACTATGTGTACATATAGATACACAAGTGTATGGTTGTATATATGTTTAAAAACAGCATACTCATTATTTCTGATTAGTAACATATGCCAACTGTTTCTTAAGGCTAAGGTAATAAGAAGGTGGTTGTTTGGTTCAGCTTTCTAACAACTGTGAACATTTTTTTTAAAAAGTGGTATTAAAGTTGTTAAGATAGTAGGTATAAAGTCATTAAAATAAAATATCATCATAAACAATAAACACAGGGAAGGAAATACTAATTAAACATGTGGAAATCATGTCCACCTACAGTAATGTAAATATCTAAAATAATGTAAAATACAATCACAATAAACAATATACAATAACAATAAACAATAACAAAAGGAGTTCAGTAGCAATATAGATTTTTAATGTCAATAGTCAATTGCTGAGGCCTGGAACCTAAGAATAAGTTTTGGTTTCAAACCTCTATGGGCGATGATGTCCACAGAAGACATGGCTAAGTTGGCCCTGGATTCTGATTCAGAACAATGCCGGATGATGAGTGTTTTTCAAGGCACTGTGAGTGTGGCAATTTCTTATACGCTGATACACAACGAATACACATCAAAGTACTTTTCTAGCTGCGTTCCTGCCCCCCAACACACACCCCATTTTTTTAACCATCTTATTTGAAAATTATTTCTTGCTAAGTTGTTCAGACTGGCCTTGAACTTGCTCCAGAGAGCTGAAGGTAGCCATAAGCTTGCAGTCTTTGTGTCTCGGATTCTAAAGCAGCTAAGGCTATAGGTCACATTGGGCCTGCATAGTACTTTGTTTTTTTATAATCATGATACATTTTGAACTTTTTCATTGATTACTCTGATACTTAATATCTATTTTCTCATATTTTACATCAATACTGGGAAAGCAAGAATCTTGTATATTTGATTCTCAAAAGACTGGTAGCATTTAAGACAATTTTGAAACTAAAAAAAAAAAAAAAATGGTTGAAAAGGCCATGTACTCCTGATGAACACATCAGGATGAAAAGCAAACTGGTATAAACTCACTATTATCTTATGACTTTACACCAGATGTCTTAACCAGGCAAAGTCTCTGAAGCAATGATTTCACTGTTGGGAATTATTCCTAGAATGTAGAAATTTAACTCAAACTATTTTATTGTAGCTATGCTTGTAGCAGCAAAATAGTGTAAACACTGGCATCTAAGAAGAATGTACAAAACTATTATGTGTTCCACTTATCTACTAAAAATTATGCCAAGTAGTTCTACCAATAGCGGACATATTTACTGTATCCTGCTGAGTGATGGGAACAAATACCAAGACATATATGATGAGAGTTCATGTTTTCTGAATAGTTACTGTGTTGCAGTGAAATCACTGAGAAACAAACTTTCCATATGTTTGTGTGTGTTACATGCAGTATATGCATCAATAAACCTAGACTAAGTGTAAAAGGATATGTCACTAAAATTCTTACAATGTCTGTCTATGAGAGAAGAAGTGGGGTTATTTTTGCTTTTTGTTTCTTTCTCTCGTTTTTGTACAATGAGAATGAACCCAAGGCCTGAAATGTCAAAAAGGAAAGCTGCCAAATGATAAGGGTTACAGATACCAAAGCTAGAAAATGGAACCAGAGAGACAAAGAGCAGGGTAATAGATCAGGGATTGGGCAGCAATCCAGGACATGCCTAGAACAAGGAGCTATTGTTTGTGGCTCTACTGGGATATGCTGCCACTTTCCTAAGATAATGGGGATCCTGTAAAGTATGGGAAAGACTCAGGCAATAGCTTGGTGAGGCACCGATTCAGGCATTTATATGCTGTCCAAAATGAATTGTCTCCAACAGTTGCAACATAGTCTACTGTGTCCCCAGAAGGTCACCAGGTCTGAGGAGTAGCAAGACACATGTCTGTGTTCCTGAGAACTACTAGATCATCCGAACTGATTGTCTGCTTCATGATGACTGCTCAGGAATGAGTTTGTGAGTAGACACAGATGAGGAACCCAGACCATATCATCTACCTACACTGTACTGGTTTCATCAACCATCCTTATCCTTAGCGATGCTGTTTGGCTGTCTTGTCTTCACTTGGCTGAAGACTTGGCTGAAAACTGGCATCAGTTGTCAGAAATCCCTGCCCCATACACATTGTGTTGATTTCTTTACAATGATGCTCTTGCAGAGCCATTTTCCATGTCGGTAAGATGCCAGATGGTGTCAGTTTATCTGTCAGAGTTTTTGATGAATAGATTAGTGATGGATCATCCACAGACTGGACTACTCATTTACGAACCATTTGGTGTAGACATAATGTAAAAGTGGGGCATCAACCATGTCTTCTACTTTCTATAAAATCAAATGAATTGTACAACATTCTCAGCTATTACCCACCAAGTTCCACATGGTTACAAATATTGTGTCATTCTAGGACTTTACCTCTAAACTTGTGCCTATGTGTTATTGGGTAACAGACCCATTTTATGCAAATCACCTTTAAAACAGTCCTTAAGGGAAAGACCTCAGTTATATATATATATATCAAGAAGAAATCAACATTTATGATTTTGTTTGGACTAGAGACCTTAGCACTAGCTGTTGGACATGTAATATAATGCAACCACATTCAAAAGTTGGAAAAAGTCATCCATTTGTGTCTCTCAGATCAAGGTTCAGCTTCCAAAGAAAGGATCCAAGCCACATGAAGCTGGTCCCTCACCCTTGAGCAACGACCCAGAGTCAGCGTCAGAAGCTCATCCATGACGATGTGGCAGATATGGAAAACAGATGCGTATATTTTTCAAAAGGGGTGCTATGGGACCTAATGATTTTTCAAGAGATACCTGTCTTTATGGAACTTGGAATACATGGGCAATTCGTGTGCCTTCTAGGCACACACTTGTGTAGTAAGAAATGCACCTTCACTCAGTGCTACCCAATCACAACTAGTGCTAGGAAAGTTTCCAACTAGAAACCCCTTTATATTGCCTGATACTTTGTTAATAAATTTGGTTGGGAATCTCACTTGTTACAGTAAGTCACTCTTTAAGAAAAGCAACTTTTTGATTATTCTCAATCTGTGATGGTTCAGAATTAGATGTAGCTTCCTTCTAGATTTAATTCCATGCAGTACAGAGTATTTGTCTCAATTTCCCATTTGCTGCATGATGGAATGTTAAACAGGGCCAGGCTTGTTCCTTCCTTGGATGCTGAGTGACCCTTGGACTACCTATGTGTAGACAGAGTGTACTGGTTTGACCAATTCTATTCTAGGCACTGACTTCAATGAACAACTTTCAAATTTTGTCCTCTGGTGCCACAACCCAATGGGAAAAGACACAAAGATAAGCTAAAACTTCTTGCTCAGACAATAGGATGAAGAGGCCAGGGCAGGTCACCAAAGTTCACTGGGTTATACACATAATAGGCAATGATTCTTGAATAGTATTGGCAGCTGTATTTAACCAAATTGCCAGTGTTAGTATTGTTTATGTCAACAGGCACTGCTAGGTAAACCAGTTCGTGGGAAAATGGCCCTTTGTGTAAATTATGTGTAAGGACTAAAGATTAGGTCAACAGGCTTCTTGAATTATTTATTTTAATTTAACTACAAACTAGAAGCAAAGAAACACTGATAAATACAAGTGTTTCTTTTAGTAAACATGTAATTTTTCTTCGGAAAGCACAAATTACCTTACTTACAGAGATGTTAGAAGTTAAAGATCATTCTGCAAAAACGTTCATGAAACTAAATTCTCAAATATCTAATAGTGAATCTTTTACCTGACTAGATTATTGACTCTGGTAGAGCTTAAATTTATCTTATTGATCTCCTAAGATAAAAAGAGATGAAATTTCCTGGAAAAGGATGGCTATTTCTTTATTATCAATATTTTTAATTTGACACATGTCAAGTCAAATCCCCATTTGTTTTTAAGTCATTCAGTTATTAAAATCTGTTGTTTTTTTGCTATCATTTCAGAATGCAAAGCCATTGATCTTTCTGGAAAACTTACAATAAAGTGTACTTGGATCACCCTTCCCCATGACCCAACTTTATTCACTCTGGGGGAAAGATAGAAAAGATCTATGTCGTTATCAAGAAAAATGGTACTTCAAAGCTCTATTGATTGCCAAGAAAACTATTACTGTGAAAAAAGAAATCTTCAACTACTGCTAAAATAATTGACTGGACATATGTTATGTGTGACCCAATGGCACAAAAAAAGAATGTCATTTAATCAACAAAATAGATCCTTCACATAAAACTTGGCCTCCCATAATGACATACAATAATCACCAATTTTATGGTGGACTTCAATATTAAAAAGCTCTTCCAAAAGCAATTGAATTGTAAGTGGCCTCACACACACACACACACACACACACACACACACACGCCTAAATTAAATCACCTTGGTCAGTTTCATTGTAGGGTGAATAGTTTGAGAGTCCTCAGGTTAGGGAAGCTTTCAGAGAGGCATCTGCTCCCCTGGGCCAGGTTGGCTTCACACAATGCAGCATCTGCTTGGTATTGCTTTTCTAGGATTTAGGATGCAAAGTCAATAAAAAAGCAGGATGACCATACGGAATTCCCAGACAGAATTCTGATTTGTTTGTGTATTTGGTTGATTGATCTTTGGTTGGAAGAGAAAGTAATTGATATTTAGGGCTCTTCAGTCTCAATGTGAATAGGTCACTGCTTTGATTTCCTTATTTACAGGAAGAGGGATAGAATTGCATAAAGTTTGATCCTTTTCTTGCCCGTAAGACACTAGGATTTTATCAACACACTCCACTGTCTGAGAATATGCTAACAATGACCTCATGTTTGCATGTCATCATCTCGCAGGGAAATTTCCTTACACTGGATAGGAAATCACTTCTCCTGTTTTCTAGCCCACATTTAATTTAAGAAATAATGTTCCACTCAGCTTTAGCTTATTCACTTTCTCACTTTCGTGTTAAATTAAAACTTTGTTAACAAATTATTTCAGCCACAATGAAGTGTAAGAATGGAAAACAAGAGCCTCTCCCCTCATCATGGGGAGCTTTCTAAGGATCTGAGCATCCCCGACTCATCGAAGCCTGCTGGTTTATAGTGAGAGATGCAAGTCACTCGGTGGTGATAGATAGTCTACAGTCACTCAGAACTGAAGGAACAGAACACAAACCACAGAGCCTTTCCAAATGAGAGCTATCTGTCTGCAGGCTTCTACATAAACAGGTGAAAGAATTACAGGAATTTCGAAGCTGGAAACTCAGGACTTGTACAAAGCATTTCTGAACGTTTTTTCTAGTGATTATGTATCTCTATTTTCTAATTATCTTCATCCTGAAATGGACTGTGTGCCATGGCCACTGGATCAGTGACTTTTGGCAGAATCTATTTTTGCCTTAATCATTTAGTTGGTTACAGTCAATCACACTGGGAACACACTCCGCTTGATTCAGTGAAAAGACCATTGGAAATTTGAAATTAGCTGCTTTACATATTCATGGGGCTTCGTCCTATCAACTCAGGGCAAAGGTCGACTCTTCAGCCATTCATTTATATGTACCAAATATTTTCTGACATTTATAACTATGGTTGGTGTGCTGATTTCTCTTCAAATTGCCAGAGTAATGTCAGATTGCCTTTATAGCTGAATCAAATTACAACATTCAATATAGTTGTGGCTTCATTTATTTTACACACACACACACACACACACACACACACACACTTAAAACTACGGCAATCTATCCAACCTCATAAATTTAAAAGAATTAAAGAAAAGCAAAGTGTAATTATAACTCTGTTATTCAAATAATTACTAACATTTTAATTCATTTTTTAATCTCAACATTTACATAAGATATATGCCCACAAAATACAAATGCCCAACAAAATGGCTCCTGTCTACATAACTTATCTATCACTCTGTATGTACTTTAATACATATGTACATCCATACGTTTCATATTATATATGCAGTTTATTATTTTTCTTCTTATACCTTTGAAAAAATTTTCTTCATTTTTTTTTTTTTAAATCATCTGAGCTTGGTGTAGAATGGGTGACCAGGGCATATGATCCACAGTTGAGGACTTTCCTGACACTAGCGGGTGTAGAATGGGTGACCAGGGCATATGATCAACAGTTGAGGACTTTCCTGACGCTAGCGGGTGTAGAATGGGTGACCAGGGCATATGATCAATAGTTGAGGACTTTCCTGACACTAGCGGGGTGCTCCACATTTTGTGCTTTGGAGATTAATCAAATAAGGTCTACTCAATTTAAGAGCGTGCATTTCTTACAAAGGGGAAATCGTCCGTATTTGATGATGTTTATTACAGCATTGATTTTTTAATAGGAGAACTTGGAAAACCTGAATGTACACCAGTATAAACAAGTTGGGAGAAGAATCCTGTTACAGTGCTCCATGCGCAGTCACGTGAGGGGGGGCGGGTTTGTAGGTGACGGTACAGGTGTACGTCAAGCAGAATGATCGCAGCCATGTGGAGTCTCCCAGCAACCAAACGTGATCACTGCGTTCTACATGCCCGAAATCATTTCACAAATTTAAAGTGGCTTTTGTATAAATTGTCCTGTCAAATGTCGGGGAGAATAAACCCACATGATGGCCTTGGGGTCCAGGTCAGATGACAGGTGGCGTGACTGAGGTTTCTTGGTTGCTAGGGTTAGGGCATGGAAGAGAAGTACATCGAATGGGTCATAGGAAATTTCCCCTAGAGGAAAGGGCGATTTTCCTGAGATTGAAGAGGTCTGAAATTGTGCCCTAATAAACCTATCTGCAACCCTGTAACTTCTAAGAAGCATGAACCCCGAAGACTGGTGAACAGTAGACTCATCCATAGTACAAAGTACTAGAAGGATCTTTCACTTCGACAGTAGTGAAGTAGACAAATTGCCGTCATTATAGCCATGCGATGGAATATTCTACAATCATTAAAAATAGAATACTTGGCGGACATTAAACGCTATGCTATTGAAACATATTTGTGTGCATGAGGAAAATATTCACAATATATTTTGTTCAAGGAACAGAACAGGATATAATATAGAAACATAATACTATCAATTTTATAAAATATGCATGCGAGCTTATATATACAAATGACAGAGAAAATATTTTTAAATGTTACTGCCTTTGATTTTATTAGTTCCTCATGCATTTATTTCTATTTTGGAAACGTACTGCTATAAACATATTTTAATTTCCATAATAAAAAATGAAATACAGAAAAAAATTGGATGCTAAAATCGAGAACAGGCATCCATTTGCTTTTTTCTTTTTTGGATATTTTATTTATTTACATATTAAATGTTATCCCCTTTCCTGGTTTCCCCTCTGGAAACCCCCTATCCCATCCTCCCCCCACTTCTATGAGGGTGCGCCCCCACCCACTCACCCATTCCTACCTCCCTGCCCTGGCATTCCCCTACACTGAGGCATTGAGCCTTCCCAGGACCAAGGGCCTCTCCTCCCATGGATGTCTCACAAGGCCATCCTCTGCTACATATGCGGCTGGAGCCAATGCATAGGAAGGTGAAGTTTCCACCTGTCTTCCTTCAGACTTGACTTTTTGTTTCTTTCAATTCAAAGATTTGCCACCTCTGAGTGTGTTGACAAGCACTCTAACTGGAGAATGAGTGTGCTGGATTAATACTCAGTGTGAAGATCTGTAAACTCTGCGCTCATCTTTTGGTTTAAGAATTTTCTGCTTTGCTCTTCGTACTGCGACCCACTGAGTGGGTCTTTTGTGTGAATCCCATCCATCTGCTCCTGTTTCTGCAAACCCTGCTCTTGACATTGGTAAGAAAGCATCGCCCCCCATTTTATAGCACTTACCACATGGTATTGCAACTTTTTGCTCCAATGCCTGCCCCCGCCCCTAAAATTTGTGCACCTCTCGAGGCCAGCTATGTGTTGTTTTACTTTTTCCCATTAATGTCCAGCACAAGATCTGAAACACTGTCAATAAACATTGTTCAGTGGATGGCTGGAGTGTTCTGTAAAAGCAAAGCACTGTAAAATATGAACTATTCATATATGCAAAGCTCTTATTGTTATCTTGTATTAGCAAATCAATGTAATGTGTAGGAATTAAATAAAAGTTATATGGCCAATTTATGTATCATTTATTATTATTTCTGATTTTTATTAAATTATTGTTATTATTGTGTGGATATCATGTGTATGGGGTATACATGGGTGCCATGCACCCTTGTGATAGTCAAGGACAATTTTATGTGTAGATTCTTTTCCCTCTCACCTGAACATGGATGCTAGGGATGAGCGAAGGTTGTCAAGTTGTACTGTAAGTACTCTTATTTGCTGAGCCATCTCACCTCAAATCTGAAAGTTTGCCTCCATAAACTGGAGGTTTTAGAACGCACAAAATTTCTTAGCCTAATCCACCAGGAAAGCTTAAGCCATTGAACGAGAAACTCACTGGACTTCAGTAAAATAAGCTGCGATGTGAAATACTTAGAAAAAAAATAGAACAATATCAACAAACACTTACTGAGAAATGCTTAGCTTGAGCCATTCTGACGGCCTTGTGGTTGTTAAGCATCTTAGAGGAGCAGAAGTGCAAATTACAGCAAGCTGCAGAGTGGGGTCACCAGTGTCAGTCTCTGGTTATGAAAACTCATATAACATGAGGTTGCCCTCACATCTCCACTAAGCAGAAAATGCTGCAGTGGCCAGCGCACCGTCTAGAAGCTCACATCAAGCCAGCTCCATGGAAGGCTTTGTCCCATTTGAGGTTCTATATTTTTTAAGTGATTTGGAAAGCTGGAAATGAACCAGGGAAGAGCAACAAAAATAATTAGTGTTGGCAAATGGACCTATGGGGAACAAAAGTGAAAAGAACTTGGAATTACTTGAGCTGGAGAAGAAATTGCCTGCAGGGTGACCTCATAATCGTTGTTTCCGACTGATGAAGTGGTCTCATAAGGATAATAGGTGCTAGGGAATGAGAACATCAATTAACTATTTTCCTCCCCACTTCCGGTTTCCAAATTCCAGAATGGAACAGAATGGATTGAAGCAACCAAGGATAGAAGAAACCTTAGTATTTTTTAAAACATGTTTTTTTTGTTTGTTTGTTTCTTTCCCTTTTTAGCGTTATTTTACTTTTATCAAAGGGTGCAAACTGAGCCTGAACACAAAGCAAGACCATTATTAGTTACTCTTTGATCTCACTTAACAGAGTACCCACAAATTGAGGGAGCCACAGGCCTGGAGAAGATTCTCAGTCGGCATTACCTACATACAGTTGGAGGCATAGAAAAGCCAGAAGCTGGAAAGAACCCAGACGCCCTTCAGCAGAGGAATGGATACAGAAAAATGTGGTAATTTACACAATGGAGTACTACTCAGCTGTTAAAAATGATGAATTCATGAAATTCTTAGGCAAATGGATGGAACTAGAAAATATCATCCTGAGTGGGGTAACCCAATCAGAAAAGAACACACATTGTATGCACTCACTGATAAGAGGATATTAGCCCAGAAGCTCGGAATACCCAAGATACAATTCACAGACCACATGAAGCTCAAGAAGGAAGAACAAAGAAGGAGTATTTTGTTCTTAGAAGGGGAACAAAATACTCACTCACGGGAGCAAATATGGAGATAAAGTATAGAGCATAGACTAAAGGAAAGGCCACCCAGAGACTGTCCCACCTGGGGATTTATCCCATATACAATTACCAAACCCAGACACTATTGTGGATGCCAACAAGTACATGCTGACAGGAGCCTGATATAGCTGTCTACTGAGAGGCTCTGCCAGAGCCTGAAAAATACAAAGGTAGATGCTCATAGCCAACCATTGGACTGAACACGGGGTCCCCAATGGAGGAATCAGAGAAAGAATTGAAGGAGCTGAAAGGGTTTGCAACCCATAAGAAGAATAACAGTATCAACCAACCAGACCCCCCAGAGCTCCCAGGAACTAAACCACCAACCAAAGAGTGCACATGGAGGGACCCATGTCACCAGCCTCATATGTAGCAGAGGATGGCCTTGTTGCGCATCAATGACAGGAGAGGCCCCTGGTCATGTGAAGGCTCTATGCCACAGTGTAGGGGAATGCCAGGGCAGGGAGGTGGGAATGGGTGCGTGGGTAGGGAGCACCCTCATAGAAGCAGAAGGAGAGGGGATAGGATAGGGGATTTCTGGAGGGGAAACTTGGAAAGGGGATAACATTTGAAATGTAAACAAATAAAATAGCCAATAAAAATATATATTAAAAAAAAGAAAAAGAAAAGAAAAGCAAGATTGGGGCAAGGCCTGATTTTGTAGGGGTGGGAATGAAAATGGGGGAAGAGCTCAAGGCAAAGTAAAGAGGGAAGAGGCTTGAGGAGAAACAGAGAGAGTAAGAGAGAGAGAGAGAGACAGAGAGACAGAGAGAGGAGAGAGAGAGAGACAGAGAGAGGAGAGAGAGAGAGAGAGAGAGAGAGAGAGAGACAGAATTTTTCCAGAAAGGGCATCTCCAGAGTTTGACTCTCAGAAAAAATTGTAGGTTGCTGAATAGCAAGCAAACATTTCCCTTGTCTCTCAGTATCAGGCACCAGGAAATTCCTTTCTCTCAATACATAACCCAGGTAGTTTGCCAAAAGGAAGATTTCCCTTGAAACGAAGAATAATTCTGTGTATTTCTGGGAGATGATAAAGCTCTCTGAAGGGCAGTTTAAATTTTTCCTTGGAGGTCACCTAGGACTTGTAGTCATGGAACCAACAAAGCTACGTGTCTTTCTGTGCAACTGTCCCCACGGGCTGTTAGAACATCACACCAATCAAAAATGATTCTGTGGTCATATTCTTTTGAGAAACACTGTGTTGAACCAAGTTAAATTGGACTTGATGCTGAAGGTGACAGTAGAGACTTGAATATTACAATATTAATTATGAATCTCCATGGTTTTCAGAATACTCCTCACTGTTCCCTCTCCTGGCAGAATGGATTGCCTGGCCGG